>SNVD02010847.1:0-52713 GCA_013180625.2 Boswellia sacra | reverse complement strand
CAAATTTTTTTTTCTTGTTTCGTTTGATCTGATTATCAATGTTGTTTTTGTATTACTGTTGTTTGTTGATTTTGTTTGTTTTAATTTCAAGTTTTCTTTTTGACAAACCATATGACTACCCTATGGCATAAGTACACGTGGGAGACAAGTGTGGGGGTTTTGTCAACCCCCATCGAAAGTGTATCTCCATTTTCCATGCTTCACGTGGGAGACAAGTGTGTAGGTTTTGTTAAACCTCGCCGAAAGCATATCTCATTTTTTCAAATTTTGGGGCGATAAATCTGCATCGAGCAACCCCCACCGAAATTATGTCCCCATGTGTCAAATTTGAGAGTTTTACGTGTGTATATATCCATGCTGCATATTTTGAAATGTCATTTCATAACCTGTCTTGCACTTGAATCGCATAATACCTAACTTACATCATTGTCTTACACAAGTTTAGAGCACTTGTAGAAATGGAGAAAACACCAATTCGGCGATTCCAAAATATATGCGTATTTGTGGATCGCAATTTGGTAAAGATGGAGAGTTTACAACAGCAGCTCTTGATCTTGGTAGGACATTAGCTGCGAGGGGTATTCATTTGATTTATGGAGGGGGTAGTCTTGGGTTAATGGGGTGTGTGTCGACAGCTGCATCCTTGGGAGAAAGTAAAGTTCTCAGCATTATTCTTAAACCATTAACTGTGCGAGATATCATAGGCAACACAATAGGGGAAGAGTTACAGGTCTCTAGCATGCAGGAGCGTATTGCACATCTGGTCATTAAATCTGATGCATTTATAGCTTTGCCCGGTGGTTATGGTACATTAGAGGAGATATTTCAAATCACCTCTTGGGCACAGCTAAACATCCATCGAAAACCCATTGGTTTGTTAAATGTCAATAATTTTTTTGATGGTTTGTTGTCTTTTCTTGATCAAGCAGTAGAAAAAAACTTCATCTCATAGTCGGTGAGGCAAATCCTGATTACAGCTTCAACTGCAGGGGAGTTAATTGACAAATTGCAAGCATTCGTCTATTCGCCTGATCCAACAATAGCTCGGACAGATTGGTTTGCGGAGGGCAATAAAAGGCATAAACTGGATTTAGCGCTCCATCTGTAATCTTTATCTGCTGGTTTGCTTCACTTTTGTTTGATTTCTTTTTATTGTGTTTATTTGAGATTTTTCATGTTATTTATTTTGAGCTTTTTCAGGTTATTTCTTTCATTCCAGGTAATATTTTCTGATCTTGGATTTTAGAGTGGTGGCTTAAAAAGTTCAAGTCCTCTTGAAACGCATTGTGGATCTCTTCAATCCATAATGGCTGAATAAGGAGGCTAACTTCTAAACTTTTTAGACCCATTCTAACTGACTTGTTTGTGTTTGCCGACTTGTTGGACTTTGTTATTTTATGAGTAAGTTTAGTTTTACGTAATTTAGAGTTGTTATGTGTTTTCGTCTTTATCAGTTTCGATTCAAAAAAAAATTTTGTGGAAAAAAACTTGAGAATGGCAGAATATGGGGTTTCTTTAACCCTTGAAACGCATTCTCTCTAAATAAATCTGTAGTTTGTTTATTTCATGTTATTTGAAGTGTCTTGTTTCTTGTTTTGTTCTTTCATAATAAAGGTATATAGTCTGGAAACCTTAAGTCTGCGGGCTACTGGTCCTAAGGATTGTTGAAATATACAATCTTGACTCAGGTGTAATAATGCCACGTACCTCTTTTCTTGCATTTTGTGGGTCGATGATAAGATAATGATTGAATTAAGAATAACTCTTTGAAAATGATAAATGATGCATGGATCTGTGTGCTTGAAATGTTTATTGGTTTTCGCTTTGCTTTTGATTCCTTCCGCAACATTGAGCACTGAGCTATTATCACTGAGTTATTTGTTCACTTAGAGAAAGTTTATGTAATTTAACTGTTTCTTCAGATTTCAATGAATTCTAGAACTTGTTTGATGGTCACTCGAGGCGAAATCCTAGACTGTGCAACATTGGGGAACTGATTTAGGCCATCTTTGGACCGTTTGAGCCTTAATAGCCAACCTTGACTGAAATTGATCCCTCGTTACCCCTTTCAGCCTCTGTAAGCCTTTTTCTTTGTTAACTCACTAAAAGATTTCCTAACCTCAAATGAATTTGTTCCAAACAGTTTACCCCTTACCTATGAGCATGTACATCATTCACAATTAAAATTTGAGCTATGTTCTGGTTTTGGAAAGTTAGAGGAGGTTGGAATGTGTCATGAGCAATGCAAGTGAGTTCCATTGTGTTTGAAAAAAAAAAGAAAAAAGCCAATCTGTACTTATTGTCCACATACTTACACATTGGGGACAATGTGTTGTTTAAGTGTGGGGGAGGGGAAGTGTAATAAAAAAAAAGAAAAACAAAGAAAAAAAGAAAAAAAAGAACAAAAGAAGAAGAATAAGAGATCTATACCCTTAAGTGTTCTTAAAAAGAATAAAATAACAAAGTGTGGGGGTGTAGTTTTCTTTTGTTTTTTGCAAAAAAAAACAAAAGAAAAGATTGAGTGTTCTAAATAAGTTTGGGGGAGTAACCTGGTGAATTGAAATGAATTTGTGTTGTAGGGTTGAACTCTACATAGTCTTGAATGATTTATGTGTTTGTGGGTGATTTGAGCCAAATTATTATCCTTTATCATACCTTCACCCAAGCCAAACGTTACAAGCTTAATAAAGTCCTACTTGATCCTTGGTGTTGTGCATGTCTACATTAGTGGAGAGTGACTTGAAAAGCAAGACTATGGAGTTCATTTATACACACATCTTCAATATTAAATATGATTCATTTTTATGCATAAACTCATCCGGGTTACAAGTGATTAGGTGAGAATGGCTCTACACACACACACTTGAGGAATTGAAGTGAAGCGAAACTAATCTTGAGATGAAATTCTTGATCAAGTGTATTATTTTGAAGTTTTCCTTGGGTTATAATTAAATACAATCTTTGAGGCCTATTTGCAAGTTGAAGCATTTGTGTGTTTTAATTTTTCTTTGATTCTGTTTCGGTTTAGTTTTGTTTCATATCGATGTACTTGCTCGAGGACTAGCAAAGTCTAAGTGTGGGGGAATTTGATAGGTGTCTATTTATATATCACTTTTATATTAATTCGTCCATGTTTCTTTGCTATATTCCTTGGTATTTTTATGTTTTTGTGTGGTTTTGATGTTTGTAGGAGTTTTGGAGCAACTTGCACAAAAATGGAGTAAAACCCTTCATTTTCACCTCTGCTAATCAGCCAATTTCTCGGAGTTGATTGGATCGATATACAATTAACCGGATAACATGCTATATACCATTGAAAAGCTCTCGAAGTCTATTTTCTGGAGAAATTTACGGTTCATGAATTTATGTAGTGTACCAAAAGTTATGATAAAAATGGTATGAGAAGTGTATATTTGTAATTCCACATATCACTGTAGCATGTTATTAAATACGGGGACACTGTAGCAAATTACTGTAGCAGAGTATATAAACATATTTTAGGGTTTTATTTTCATAACTTGAAGAGGGGGAAACGACTTGGAGGCTGCAGCTCTGGAATTCTCTCATCTTTTGGAGTTCTTGAAGGAGAAAGAAAGCTTGGAAAGAGGAAGAACTACAAATCTAAGGAAATTTGCAAATGATTTGCTAAGTTTCTTCCTTTCCCTTTCATTTTCTAGAATGTTTTTGTATTGTATTGTATTGACTACGTTTTTGAACATGTATAACTGAATCTGAATTGGTTGAGGGTGATTTCAAAGCCCTTGATGTGGTTTTTGTGAGTTGATTGTGTAAGAAATTGTTATCCAATTCTCTAATTGAAGTTGCTTGTATTTTCCCATATCTAATGCTTATGATTGCTTGCTGATTGTATTTGGAATGGCCAACTGAATATAATCTGTTGTTGTCTATTGCTAGATTAGAAATCTTGATCCGTAATTGTCATGAATTTCCAATCATTAGTAGCAAAATTGTGATCAGAGATTGCAATTGGAAAATACAACCTAGGTTAAATAATCCGAACTTGTGTGATTATTGCTTAGATCAACCTATCTTTCTTATCGTAATGCTTCTATTGAATTAAACTTAGAGAGCTTGTTCTAGGTTGTTTAATGGATAGAGATTAAATAAAGAGCTTGTTTTATTTACAACAAAGTAAGGAAAGATTGGGATAACAGAGCTTGTTGTTATCTACGGTTGATAACTTCAATGCTGTAATTGGATGACAATTCTACGATTAATTCGCAAATCCATATCTTGTGGTAGAGAAGGATCCCTTAACCAGATTTCTCTCATTGATCTTTCCATTCAAATTAACTTCTGTTTTGTTATTCTTAATTTGCATTCTTATTTCATTTAGTTTATCATTCAACAAAACGCCCCCTGTTTAGTTTATTATTGCTGGAAAATAACAAATTCAATTAGAATCAATCCTCGCGGGAACGATATCTACTTATCACTTTATTACTTGTGCAACTAGTATACTTGCTAGTTTTGAATGCATCATGAATTCCACCAAGTGATCGGGCATAAAACTGATGATTACACTTTTCTTCGTTATGAGATCCGAGATTTGATCGACAAGGGCCAGATTCTCGACCTAGAGATGCACGAGCCCAATACGAGAAGCAATAAACTACCCAATTATAACCGGGTAGCTCCTCCAACAACTAACATGATTGGGTCGAGCTTAACTGAGGAGTAAGTCATTAATTCTTTTGAAGAAAGAAGATCGAGCAAGGCCGAGAGAGCCCAATGAAGGGAGAAGTCTAAGTTTGAACAACAAGAAGAGTCCCTTAGAAAGGTGGCCACAAAGAAGAAGTCTAAGATTGAAAAACTCAAGTTCAAAGAGCCTAAGGCTGAAGAGCCCAAGGTTGAAGAGCTCAAGAAGATCATTGAGAGGGTAGAAGATGAGCCCGTTCCTTTGGTAGTCGAGATTTACACCAAGAAGGGTGGATGGATCAACATTGCAGTGAAGAGAGCCAAACAAAATTTGGAACCTAAATTTGTGCTCCTTAGTGACCAAGAGGAGGAAAAGCCACAAGAAGAAGAAGAAGTTAAGGTGACCTTTACCAAGAAGTCCATATCGAGTGCCTTTGCCAAGAAGTGGATGGTTGGAAAAGAGGCTAGAAAAGGCCCACCACCTAGAAGACTCAAAGTGAAAAAGGGTAGCGAAGTAGGAAAGGGAAGCAAGTTGAGAATTTCTGAGAAGGGAGAGTTTACTTAGAAAGTGTAAAAAAGTGAGAGTTATAGGTATTTGGGATGACATTCCTAAAATCAATGCACTTCCAAACTTTTGGGCCGACTTTAGCAGTGATGAAGAAGAAAAGGGGTGAGAGTTAAGGAAGAAACACTTAAAGGCGAGAGTAAGAATGAACAAGGAGTAACAAAGAGCGATAGATTTTACCATGAGAGTGAAAAGGAAAAGTTAGTCGAGAAGAAGAAGACTATTGAGAAAGGCAAAGAGGTTGCTGAGGAAAAAACCAAAGAAGAATAGGATTAAGTGATGAAACAATTGAAGAATATCCAAGCAAATGCTACCATTTGGGACTTGTTAATTTCATCCCAAAAGTATAGAGAAGCATGGTGAAGGCTTTGGCAGAGGTGGAGATATCATTGGCTACTACTGTAAATGAGATGATATCTGTTATGACCAAAGGAGTACCCAAGGGGGGAAATGCGAGGGCGTAATCACCTTCACCGATGAAGATCTACCTTTTGAAGGAAGGAATCATAACAGGCCATTGTTTATTATCGTAGAGATTGGTAGGATGACATCTACTTGCATCATGGTGGATGATGGGTTTGTCATGAATATTATACCTATGAAGATATTACACAAATACGGGGTCAGTGAAGATGAGCTTGAGCCATATGAAATGGTGATCAGGGCCTATGATGACTTGAAAAGGAGTGCCATTGAGATCTTTAAGGCATTAGTAAATAATGGGCCAATTAAAGTTATGACATAGTCCTCGATATTCCAATCACATTTGTTGCTTTGTTGGGATGAGTATGGTTCCATCTACTTGGTGGAGTTCCTTCCACATTATATCAGAAGATTTGATTCAACACAGATAGGGAGATTGTGACCATTCATACGACTTCAACTATTACAACAGCTACTATAAGTGTGAAGGTTGGAGAGATACCTTACATGGGAGGCTTTCATATAGCCATGATTGATGAAGTTAGGCCAGTTGTCACTAGGATAATGAAGGAAAAAGGATATTTGCTGGGAATTGAGCTTGGGAGGAATGGCTATGGTTTACAATCCCTCTTAAATTTCAAAGGCCAAACTTCTAGAAGAGGTTTGGGTTATGAGTCTAATGGGGAGGAAGAAGACTTTGAGCCCAAGAGGAGGAGATTCATCAAGTTTGTCAAGGCCCATGATACGAAGTATGTGGTAGTTGCTGAACCATAAGTTTTCAAGGGAATGTTGAAGCCCAAATTCAAGATTTTCAAGGATATCTTTCAAGCAGAAATCTCTAAGGGGAATGACTTGATTAAGGAAATGGAGAAGATGGCCATCAAATAGTAGAAGCCTTAAGATTAAGCACCGCCAATACACCTATCCATTGACCTTGCCGTCTTCATTGAGGAATGAATTAGAGATGTATTTTATGAGGATGTATTTGTGCCCAACCTCTTTGAAGAAGAGGAAATTGTTATGTTTCAAAATTTGATGCAATAAGGAATCAGTTTGCTTACTTGTATTATGTCTTTCCTAATGGCATTATGCATCATAATTTGTATTTCACTAGCATATTTGACATCCATACCATTCAAACTCATAACATTAATCTTGATACAATAAAAAAACCCAAGAACATATGTTTTGCACTTGATACAACTCTTGAAGAGAGAGAGAGATTTGAAAAATTACTAAAGAAACATGAAGAAGTCTTCGTCTAGTCCTATGATAACATGCCTGGAGCGAGAGAAACATCACTGAGCATACGATTCCAACATATCTACACTTGAAGCCGGTCAAGCAAAAGTTGAGAAGGTTAAGATTGGAATGGGCTTAGAGAATCAAGAAAAAAGTTTCCAAGTAGATTGAAGCCAAGTTTTTAGAAGTGGTGAAATATCCAGAATGGTTAGCCAATATCATGCCAGCATTAAAGAACGATGGAAGGGTTTGAATGTGTGTTGATTTTTGAGACTTGAATAAGGCCTCGCCGAAGGATGATTTTCCTTTGCCTTATATTTATTTGGTAGTTGACAGCGCTATCACCAGTGTGATGTTTCCTTTGTAAATGGGTTTTCGAGATACAACCAGATAATGATGGCTAATGAAAACAAGATGAATTCGACCTTTATTACGGAATGAGGAACCTTTGTTACAAGGGGATGCCCTTCTGGTTGAAGAACGTAGGGTAACTTACCAACTAATGGCGAAGGCACAGTTTCATGACATGATGCACAAGGAGATAGAAGCCTATATGGATGACATGATGGCAAAATCTGAGACTCGAGAAGGCCACGTTGAAGCTTTAGACAAATTCTTAGAAAGGGTGAAGAAGTACAAGCTACGGCTGAATTTGAATAAGAGTGTCTTTGGAGTCACCTCAGAGAAGTTGTTGGGGTTTGTAGTTGGCAAGAAGGGGATAGAAGTGGATCTATATAAGATTAAAACAATTACAGAGATGCCATCACCCAAGATCGGAAAAGAAGTTCGAGGGTTTCTGGGGAAAATCCAATATATCAGTCAGTTCATTGCCTAATTGACGATAGTTTGTGCACCAATCTTTAAGCTTCTAAAGAAGGATTAGCTAGTGAAGTGGAATGATCAGTGCCAAGAGGCATTTGAGAATATTGAGAAGTATTTATAGAATCTGCAAGTTTTGAGACCGCCAAAATCTGGCAAGAATTGGTTTCTCTACTTGGCTCTTGAGGAGGAGGCCATAAGTGTTATGCTGGCACAAGAAGATGAGAATGGCATAGAATATGCCATTTTACTCTCTTTGCAAGAAGCTGCTACCATACGAGGTGAAATACAGTAATGTGGAGAAGACCTGCTTAGCCATGGTGCAGCTCTCAAAGAAGTTGAGGCATTATTTTCAATATTATGAGATTAAACTGTCTCAAATAAGGATCCAATGAAGTATCTTTACAAAACACCATCATTGGTAGGGAAGCTAGCAAGGTGGCTGGTCCAGTTGTCAGAATTTGACATTAAATATGTTGCCAAGAAGGTGGTAAAAGAAAGAGTAGTAGCAGAGTTTTTGGCCATGAATCCGGTTAACAATGATGAACCATAAGAGTTGGATTTCTGAGATGAACATCTGGGGATAATCTCGATAGTGGGATAAAGGATGTTTTTTGATAGAGCTGTCAATAGAAATAGTGTCTGAGTAGGAGTTATTATGGTCTCACCAACTAAAGAAGTTATCCTTTTTGCTAAGAAGCTGGAGTTTAAAGTCACCAATAATATAGCTAAGTATGAAGCTTGTGGCTTTGGCTTGGAAGTTATAATTGCAATAGGTGTTGACGAAATTGAAGTGTTGGGAGATTCATAAGTAGTCATCTCTGAAGCCAACGAAGATTGGGATCTATAGGAAGGAAGGTTGAAACTGTACCTTGAGCACATCAGAAGGTTGATTGGGACGTTCAAGCAGTGTACCTTTTCCCATCTTCTCAAAAATGAGAATCAGATGGCTAACACTTTAGCCTCTTTGGCATCAGTTTGGGTAAGTACCTAAGAGTTATTGGTGAGACCAATAGTGATATCATAAGCATTGGGTCCTTGTTATATGGAACCCCATATAATGGAGGCCATAGTGGATGAGAAGCCATGGTTCTATGACTTGAAGAGATACCTGAAAGAAAGGATTTTGCTAGACGAGGCCAGTGAGAAAAATAGGGTTGTACTATGAAGGTTGGCCTAACAATTTACTTATCGTCAAGGAGTGATGTACAAAAGAATGCTAGAAGAGATGCAGTTGAGGTGTGTCAATGAGAAAGAAGCTAGAAGGCTCATGGAGGAAATCCATAGTGGTGTATGTGGACCATATGTGAATAAGCTAATACTTGCAAAAAAGATAACGAGGCAAAGCTTTTACTGGGTAATCATGGAGACAGATTGTGTCTAATTTGTGAAAAGGTGTCACCAGTGTTAGATCAATGGAAATTTGATTCACAACCACCCTTGGAGCTACAAAGGATGACAACATTATGGCCCTTTGCTGCATAGGATTTGACATTATAGGCGAGATAAGGTCGTCAGCCTCTAATGGGCATAGATATTGGTGGTGGTGGTGATTGAGTACTTCATCAAATGGATAGAAATTGAGTCCTACAGTAAGATTTTTTCTCTATGAACTTTGCCATCACGTCGTGACTGACAATAGGGTTCATTTCCAGGCTTAGACTAAAGTCTTATTTGAGAAGTATGGCATTGAACATAATAAGTCGTCTCCATATTGGCCACAAGTAAATGGCGCAATAAAAAGAGCCAAAAAAATATCAAGAAGATGTTGGCCAAGATAGTACGACATACAAAGATTGGGCGGAGAAGCTATTGTTTGTGTTATGGGTTTATAGAACAACACCTAGAAGTTCAACAGGCATGACACACTTCTCGTTGGTGTATAGTTTAGAAGTAGTTCTACCAATTAAGATAGAAATGAAATCAACGAGATTTCTGATGGAAGTGAAGCGAAGTGGATTGATAGTAGATGTGAACAATTGGCCTTGATTGATGAGAAAAGAATGAAAGCCAAATATCATAGCAACTATATCATAAACGGGTTGCTTGAGCCTTTAACAAGAGAATAAAGGCAAGAAAGCTCAAGGAATAGGAACTGGTCCTTAAACCGGCTAGAATAGTAGTGTTTGATTCAAGAGGAAAGTTCAAACCCAAGTGGGAGGACCCATTCATTGTGACAGAGGTTATGTCAGATGGAGCCGTCATCCTATCAGATATAGAAGGAAATGAATTCACTTGGCCCATCAATATAGACAGGCTAAAGAAGTAAAAGAACTATGAGAGGAAAAACAATTAATCAAAAAACCAATTTTGTCTTGTTAATGACAAGAGTTGTTTCATTGTGCACATGTTGTTCGAGGAACAAACGGTTGTCCTTTTATTAATGAAATGAAATTATTTGGAAACAAATATGCCTTTGAAATCTCTTGTTATTTTACGTAATGATAAAAGGAAGGCATCTAACATTTAAGCTAACAATGAAACTATCAATAATCGTCTCTGCCTCTTCAATGGACTATGAAGAGGCTCACCATATTGCTCACGGCACCGTCTAGCTCGAATAACAAGATCATGAATGGAAGCCTAGAAAGTGACTGAAACCTTGTATTGATCATTTGTCTTAAAATCAGGATCATGGAATAGATTTCTCTCGATGGTTTGATGGGACCAAGAATCCTCCACATCCTTTAGATAACGAGTAAACAGTCTCCCAGGACCAAAAGCAATCGATGAATCTATGATCCTTTACTTAAATCCATATTGCAGACGCAGTCTAGCAAGATCATAGAAAGAATTAAGGATGAAACCCGCTAACGGCATACATGTGATACAGGTCCCGATTGTCACATGCTCCAGTCTCCACCATGTATAGTGCCAACGAATTTGAGTATCATGAATGGCTCAAAGCTAGTTGATCCAAGAAGAACGTCTCTCAAGTCTTCTCCATATATGAAGTCGAGGGCTATAACGGGAAATATTCCCCTCAGGTGATCCTAGAATGGATAGCCTCTCTTGTAACCAAATCTAGAAAAAGAAGAAACAAAAGAAAAGAAAAATAAGAAAAAGCCTGCTAAGTCGAAAAACTAAAAAGGCAGCTTAGGCAAAAATTAAGACAAGCCCACTAAGTTGAAAACCTAAAAGGGCAACTTAGGCAAAAGTTAGGGCATAAAAGAAAAAGAAAAAGCCCGTTGAGTTGAAAACCCGAAAGGGCGGCTCAGGCAAAAGTTGGGGCAAGCTCGCTAAATCGAAAACCTAAAAGGGTAGCTTAGGCAAAAATCAGAGCATGAAAAAAAAAATGAACCCGCTAAGTTGAAAACCTGAAATGGTGGATTAGGCAAAATTTAGGATTAAAAAAACTGAATAAGTAGAAGACTAACATTGAACCTCTGACTCGAACCAATCCTGACTCGATCTAGTCCGATTAATGCCTCATCTAAAATCAAGGGAACTATTGTGAAACCGGATCCCATCTGAGGAATGATGGTCACAAGACGCGGATTACCAAGACCGTTTGGTAAAACCAATACAAACTACATAAGAAGGTAGAACTGAAGAAGGCGAAGCCAACCGGACGAGGTCCTATCCATCATTTTAAGTAAAGGCATGATGAAAGACAATATCACTCTACCGCCTTGGGTGTGAATACCCATGGTAGAAATTAGAAAGTCAAAAAAATGGGAAGATCAGACATCGATGGTGTCTCGACAGTGGCAGAATGATGCTTTCAAAACTGGATAAATGACAACCGAGTATGGCAAAGAATTCCTCGTACACGGAGCAAAGCTCCTGCCCATTGAAGCAGAAGACATGATCATGAGGATCCCACAAGGTCGTGCATTCCTTAGGAAAATGGACATCAAGCTTCACATGTCGAAGAAACTTCAGATGGTAGAGACTAGTTGATTTAAGTCGTTTCTAATTATCATCCTTTAGAGGCTTCAAGAAAGGCTAGAGATCTTGAGAGAGGCCTCAGACACGTTGAATAGCTAGGCATTGAGAAGCGTGAAAAAAATCTCGAGAAATGAGGGAAAAGTGTGTAGAAGCAATGGAGAGGAGTAACACTTAAATAATGTACAAAACGAAGCAAAAACAATAAGAAAAAGCGAATACCACCGGGAGAACTGCCGCCTAGTGGTCTGTCAGTCGCCCGAAGGTACCTTGATAGTTGTTTTGTGATCTATTAGCCACCCGACGGTCTGACAGCCACCTGTTGGTTATTATGACAAAATAGCTCACCAACTCCTCCTTTCGCGTATTTTTCGACTTCCAAGGTGCATATTGATGAGTAGTTTGAGCGCGTGACTTTCACATTTTGTAGCTTTATTTAGAATTGAATAAATGATGATGTAAAAAAAATTTAAACAAATTTGGATGAAGATTAATCAAAATACGTATAGTGCATGAAGCTAAAAATAGAAAATTTTCACTAAGTTTCTAAAAGTTGTTTACATTTGATTGTACTTCTGAAAGTTCATGGAAGCTACATAAACAAAAGAAATCATGAGAGAAGCTAGTGGTGACAATCCTCACTCATCGCCATCATTGTTAATATCCAAGTAGAAAGTAGCAACCTAAGCTCGAAGATGTTCAACCTCCTACTTTAGACAAGTAAACTCTTGAAGACTCATCTAAACCAAGCAAAAGAATCACATAGTTAGAACTATTAAGATAAAAATCATTCATACATGAAGCATAGAGTGGTACTTTACCTAATACTAAAGTGACATTCATAAAACATATCTTGAGAAGCAACCTGCATGCGAAAAGCTCGCTTCATGGAAGATCGTGGCACCTGCATTGCATTGCATTTTATGATTAATAACTGATTTATAAATGACAAGAAACTTGAGGAATATATTTTTAGAAGACTTACAAAGTGGTATTCTATAGAACAAAGGAAACAGGCATGGTCAGATCCTCAGTGATCACATGATTGCTGATCTGTCCACTAGCTTTCTATGTGTAGACGACATTGCTAGGGTAAGCCTGGAGGTCGCTAATCACATGGTCGGCTAGAACAGCTGGAGCAGTTGAAGGAGCTAGAGGTGGACATGGCTGCTAAGTGGTAGCAAAAAAGGAAGCAAATTTGCCAATACCCAAAGATGAGACTCTCGATCTCTTCCCACAACGAGCAAAAGAGCTACTAGCATGGCCGGACATAGTAAGAGGATGAGGAGTCTCATTAGCTGACCAACCTGGTGTAGTGTGTAACAAGGTAGCTCGAACCTAATCATTGTAAGAAGTCGTTATCATTAGGAACTCGATCACATTCAAATGAATCTCGATTGTGTAATCTGACACCTCTGGCTTCGTAACCAAGTCAGCTGATTCTGTCATCAGAACCAATAGAGAAAAAGGAATCAAATGACATGATGGGCCTTCAAACTAAACCCAAATACGATCACCCAAATATCACATCATGTTTTTCACGTACGACAGAAGAATGCGGTAGTAGTTGAATATGGAGGCGACCTTCATAGCTGCCGACCTGTTCTCCTTGGGTCCCTACCACTTGGAGCGAATCTACAAAGAACAAAGAAACATTGTGATATAAATGAAATTCTGACTATAATGTCTTTTACCTTGTCCTAGGTCATCTTGTGAATAAAATCACGAAAGAAGTCCAGCTCATGAGACCTATCGAGCTCTGCGCAACATGTCGCCCACCTCCTCATCTGTGGGAAAAAAAGGTCCTCACAAGCAGGATGTGGGGAAAGGAAAACTCTCAAATCATATGCTCACATCTGTCATGAATGAGACAGAGTCAGAAATAGAATTCATACAAACAAAACATAAAGGTGTAAAAAGGAAAGAAGTTACCTCAAGAAGCGGAGCAAAAATAATATTAAGATCGAAGTATAGTTGGCTGAAAGTAGCACGGCCCCATTCAAAATCCCTCATTTGATCAAGATCCTAAAGGGCAGGAAGTAGAGTCAAGAAGGTGGTGTTCGATGCATTGGCAAAGAGCATCGAACCGAGTAAATACAAGATAAAGCTACATGCATGCTGGTCCACCTCAATTAAAGTCAAGTTGGATCTCCTTTTCTAATACTTATACAGTGAAGCGTATCAAATCGTGACTTTATCCTTGACCTTTATCTCACACCCAAAAAGCTATCGGATCAAGTTCTACTGATCCTTTGAGTCTACGATACAGGCATTAATAGGAATGACCTCACCACTACACAGAAGGTCGATCAAAGCGGCAATGTCAAGAGGCATGATAGTTATCTCACCAATCGAAAGATGGAATGTATGGGTCGTGTCCATCCACTCACATAAAGTGGCTAACGCTCCATGATCAGTGTGTCGAACAATATGTGGAAGACAAGTGATAAAGTCATAGAAGTCGGTAGTAGCAATCCTACTTCTAACAGCCTCAGAAAATGACCCACACATCTTGTTCTTATGGTAGTCCTACAGCAAAAAAATTGAAGTCTCTACATGACTACATGCCTAGAAAATTCTTAGAAAATGGAAACCCAAAGAATGAAGAAGAATGCATACCTGGTTGATCGTGCGGGAAGCCACATCCGAGACAACGAGTACTTCTTGGTCCTTCGGAAGACCCTTTCAATATTGATTTCAGACCAGCTAGCTCTCATTCAAGTCAAGAGGGACTGGATGACCCACCATTGGAAAGTGGAACTTGAGAGAGCACATAGGAGAAAACTGAAAGCGAATCGTATGAAGAATGAAGAAGTTACGCGCGAATGAAGCGATGAGAAGACAAACTGGCCTTATATAGGCCCTTGACTGCCAGCCTATAGTCAAGCCATAGGCGGCTGTTGATTGATCATCAGTGACAGTTAGATGGCTGGGCTGCTGTTTTATAGCTAGCTGTCTGTCACTCTAATGAGAGGAAGATTGATAAAAGGGTCAAAGAGAAAAGAAAGAAAGAAAAAGAAAGAAAAGAGAAGGAAAGAGAGAAAAGAAAAAAAAAAGAGAGAAAGAAGAGAGAGAAAAGAGAAAAAGAAAAGAGAGAGAAGAGAGAGAAAAAGAAAGAAAGAGAGAAAAGAAAAGAGAAGAAAAGATTCTATATCGACCCTAAGACTTTAAAGGAATTTTTAAACAAAACTGGTGACAAGCACCCGGCCATGGCAATAGTTTAGCAACTCACAACAAAAGAAGAGTAACATCAGTCGATAGAATTTTTGATCAGAATCACATGGAAGAATACCTTTAGATACTAGAAGACAGTTTGTTGAAGAACAGACCAAAAAAGATAAAAATTAGAATTGATTTTACATCAGCAAGAGATGTTTGAATTTTTTAGGAACTTGCAAAGACAATGGAAGAATCCCCAATAAGTCCAAGAATCAATAACATGATAAGGAACTCTCCAATGAAGAGCATAATAAATGCAAGAGAAGTTGAGAATGAAGAATGTTAGAACATAACAAATCAAGAATTTCCCCCTTGGACCAGAAGGAATCGAGAATAGAATCAACAATGCTCGGTCATGAAACCCGTTGAATATAAAGATTGAAGAAGATTAAAGAAGCATGAAGAATACTCAAAAGAAGGGCATGAAATCCAGCGAGTGCAAAGTCTGAGGAGATCAAAAAATGTATGAAGGATACTTAGCTGAAGGCATGAAGAATGAGAAAGTCTAAAGACTACAAAAGCAGTGCATGATAGAAGTTTTTCCAGTGGGCATGCATTAGAAGGAAACCCTAAGAAGTAGGTACACTTAGAGTGTTTGAAGCCCTTAGAATAGGCACAAGTCCTAAGAAGAAGTGCACCAAAGAGTGTTAAAAACCCTAAGAAGTAGGTGTACTCAAAAGTGTTTGAAGCCCTTCGACGCATTGAAGAGTGTTACCAAACCCTAGAAAGTATGTACACGGAAGAGTGTTAGAAACCCTAAGAAGTAAGTGCACTGAGGAGTGTTTTATCATAGCATCATAAGAATTCTTTCATTTGCCCTTGAATGGGCACTTCAACCCTTAGATGGGTACATTCGCCCTTAAATAGGCACCTCAACCCTTAAATGAGTACACTAACCCACTAACCTTTGAATCGGCGTAATAGCCTTTAAATGGGCACATCAACCCTCGAGTGGGCCCTTTAGCCCTTGAATGGGCACACCTTTTATAGGGGTATAAGGAGAGAAATAAGATGATTATAGAATGAAGATGAAGGCGAAGATATCGAGATGGAAAAAGGAAAGATGAGGCAAAAGTGCTTGGTCGACATTTGTACTTTATCGACCTTTGTGTCTCACAAATCTCTCCAAAACAGGGGTAAGCTATAAAAACTAGAATTTTGAGGCTTGATGAGGAAAGGAAGATAAATTTTGAGTAATAAATATGACCAAAATGCCCTTAGAAGCCAAGAAAAGAAAAGTGAGAAGGAATCGATGAAAGGTTTCAAAAATTGACATGTAAATTTAAAAAATCATAGAAATTAATTCTGAAGGAGTCTGTTGATGAACCATATATCGTTACGAAAATACGGATGTCTAGTTTTCATAGAAATTTATGGATCATAAATCGAAGTTAAACTTAAAAAGTTATGCACGACCGAATAGATAAAGATCAAAAAGGGCTACACTACAAAGTGCCAAAAATAGGAAGGACCGAGGGGAACAGCCACCCGGTTGTTGACCAACAATTGCTCGGCTATAAAAAAGTCACTTGGCTATTGATTGATAGCTACCCGATGGTTTGCCAATAGTAGTCTAGCTGTTTTCTCTCTACTTTTAGAAAATCCCATTATAAACCTTCCTATTTTGATTTTTGATTCCTTTTTCAACATTAACCTTCGACTATATAAACCTCCCCTTTGCCCACTTTTCAAGACACACTGATTATTAAGAATAGTCATCTCTTCTCCCTCTTGAAGACATGTTCAAGGATTCAAGAAGTCCCTTCTAGTTTAAAGATTTTTAGGCGTTCTATTGCTCTAAACCCGGAAATGGTAGGTCCTAAGAGTAGTCTTCTCTTCTCCCTCCTATTTTCTTGTTTACTTTTCTTGCTTAGAATTAAGCATGATTAGGATTAATTTTTCCTTAAAATAAGCATGTTTAGGATTTAATTTAATACTTAGAAGCATGTTTAGGGTTTTATGAATTGTTTAACCCTTTTGTTTGTTTTACGAGATAGATAAGCGTGTCGAGATAAGTCTGCTTTCCCTTCTTTCTTAGCAACATGTTTAGAAATTTATTTTCTTCATGAATGCTTAGAATCATGCTTAGGAGCATATGTCTAAAATCATGCTTAAGAGCACATGATTAGAATCATATAAGGAGAACTTATAATTGCTTAGATATATGTTAGGAAATAGTATAGAATAGGTAAGAATTACCATATTACCCCTTAAATGCTTTGATTGGGCTAGAAGAGCATTGTTTCATTTTAATTATTTGAATTAGGCTAGAAATACCATGATTAGGCTAGAATATGCCATGATAACGATGCTAATACTAGAAATGCCATGATCTTTAAAAATTTGATATGAGTTATGCTAGAATAGCAATTGCCATGGTAGAATTATCGAATTTAGGCCGAAGTGCCATGATATTAGATTATGGTCTTGTATTGAATTTTAATTAATTAATTTATTATTGAATATATCATGATAAGAAGTACTATTGTATAATGCCATGAAGTGGTGGTGGATTCACATTGATGGTGAGGGGCCATCATTTATAATTGGATGAATGTATACTTTATATAATTTATTTTATTGTTGAAGAATAAAGCAAAATAATCCTCTTCCCCTTCCCCCATGTTTGAAGAAAATGTAATCTACTCTCCTCCCTCTTTTCTAACTATGAATATACTACTGCTTTGGTTGAATATACCTTATATAATTAATGAAGATAAAACTTGAAATGTGTGCATAAAATCAACAACATGAGTGGATTGTATGTTAATATGAGATTTTTTATTTGGTATACCCTAGTGGAGGTTGGATTTTGATTTGTGTGGGTCGAATGACTCATACCTAACTCCAGAACCCATCTCTGAAGGGAAGAGGGTAGTTTAGGTCTTAAAGTGAGGGATCAGATTGCCCCCATTCCTTCCCAATTGAATAATTGGGTGGTGACTCCATTTCTCCAAACGTGCACATGGCTCATTTGTGTTTCCTTAAGTCTCCAAAGAAGATTTGACATAGTATTGTGATCGCAAACGCTCTAGTGAGATGAAAGCCCCTTCATAGTAATTAATACCCAACTTCAACTATTGGTATTTCATAAGGGGTATTTGTGTAAACCTGCTGCTCAATGGATAGGGCTTAAATGAAATAATTATATCAGATTAAATTATTAAGCTTTCTATAAACAATATTTAATTCAAGAGTGCAGCTTTATACCTACAATGAAGTGGACCAAAGTTAATAAGTAGGACCCACAACAGTTATGAGATAACAATGTACTGGGTCAAACTTATTAGAGTTTGTAATTAAATATGTCTATCAAGGTCTCTTGAGTAACTGATCAAATCATCTGAGTATGAGACTAACACATGAAAAATAATTATTAAATTTAATTGAGATTTTGTTAAGAATAAAATTTCACATATTAAATTAAATATTTTAAATCATAAATAGGCTTGTTATTTAATTAAAAGAGTTTAATTAAATAAATAAGCTAATGGGCTTGATATTTAATTAATAAGATTATTTAAATAAGTAATTGGGCTAATGACTAATTGGGCTTGTTAAGCCTATTAATTAATTAAATATGATTTAATTAACTAAGAGTTTAATTTGGAATTAAAGAGGCCTTCTAGTTATTTGAATTGGAGTCAAATATATAAAAGTTCAATTAGATTTATATTAGGTTTGCAGAAACTTAATTAAATTATGAGTCATATTAGATTTATATAAGGATCAAAAGAATCCTAATAAAATACTAAGTCCAAGTAATTATAGTTTAACAAGGAAATAAGGGAGGAAAATAGCATGCTAGGGTTTCAATCAAAACCCTAAAAGATAAATAGGACAAAAAAAGTGAACAGTACCCATGCCTTGGAATTTGCACCAATCTCAGGCCTCTTACTATGAGCCGAAATGCAAAAGCCTCTAAGGCACCCTTGGGATCACGTTTGAGCTATCTATACCTCTTCTAACATTGTTTCCTTTGTATTCTTAGTTTAATCTAGTTAACATACAATCCTACAAATGTTGTTGAGATTGATATTTAGCCATACTTGGGATCCAAAGTGGTGAGAAAGCACGAAAATTTTTGAAGCTTGTATTCGCTAGATCTTTATCCCGGAGCTATTTCTACTATATTGATATGATCAAATCTAAGTCTGTGATCTCTCTCTTCTTCCTCACCATTACTTTTTGCTTCTTCAAAAGAATTGAGCACCTGTTGCTCAGACAAGCTGGAGCTAATCATATAGGTATGTGGCACATTTCTCTAACTAGGAAGTGGATTACGCTTCGTATCGAACTCTTTTTCAGGGTTAGGAATCTGACTACTATAAATCAGATCTTGCACCCCGTGTTTCAACCTGGCACACCTATCAGTCTGATGTTTGTTCACTTGGTGAAAGTCACAGTACCCCTTATTCTTCACAATTGTGGTACTGGACTTGGGCATTCTTTAGCTAGTAATGGAATCAGCTCACTTTGTGCTTTTAACCTAGCGAACACCTGGGATAAAGCCCTGCCCAGATTGCTGAATCTCCTTGGTGGCTTATCTATGACACTTACACTAACATTTTTGGTGCCCAGACCGCCAATTTGGTTAAAGTTTCCTGCATTTTTCTTCACGATGGCCTTTTTCTGTTTTGCTTTTTTACTATTTATCTAAACCCCACTATCATAGAGTTCTGCAAAATTCCTGATTGGAATTCCAAACAATCTTTCTTCAATGGCAACTTGTGCAGCATTAACCAAAATCCAAATTTAGTTATTCTCGATAAAATGGTTCATCATAGTTGCTGCCTTTGCCTTCCACCTAGCATAGAGAACGACTCCTGAGACATCTGTTAAATGTCCTCTAAATCTCTCAAAGTTATCTCGCATTGGATGTTGTGTTTGTATCTATTGACAAACTACTCGGCTAGCTCATTCCAAGCCTCTTTCACGATATTTTTCAACCAGATATACCACTCCATGGCATCCTTGTCCAGGTACTACATAAACATTTCAAGAATGAGCTCCTTAGAGAGCCCAGTGGTTCCTATTACGATAACATATCTCCTCAAGAAGGATTTTGGATCCCCTTTGCTATCAAACTTTCCGAACTTTGACATCTTGAACTTTGCCAGGAGGCAGCACCCTCCCATCAGTTGTATATCCTCTAGGTCCTCTAGTCTTTCGACTCTATTTTTCTTGACTAAAGCCTGCAACTTTTCCATCTCTTTGGCTAACTCCCTTATAGCCAATTTCTCTTCTTTCACCTGCTTAAACTCTTCCTTATCAAAAAATCCATCGTCATGGTGGTGACCATCATTACTACCACCGTTGTTTTCTTCATTATTTCCACCTCTCCATTCGTATTGTTGTTATTGTGCCGAGATCCCAATCCATTGGGATCCCAATTATTGGCATACGGGTTCACGGATGTGTTCCTATTAACAATATTATATTGAGTCTTCATGTAAGCAGTCAAAGTCTTATTCATAGTAGCGAGCATCTCTGCAACTGTTTACCCTCTGTCACATGTTCTCCATATCCTCATTCACCCTTCAAGGTTGATCCCCTTGACCCTCCATAATGTCAATCCTCTGTAGTCTACCTTATCTTCTTACCCAGGCTATGACCTGCCAAGAAAATTTGTTAGCATGATGAATGTATGCATAAACGCAATGCATGCTATACATTCATATAACACAAGTAGATATATCAGTACAGCGTCCCAACCTTGTTTCACCCATATAGTAAGTCTTCTTCTTTCCTAGGGTTCTCGGCCTTGATCCTATAACATCAGTAAGGGACGTTAGCTTAAAATAAGAACTCTTTCTAGTACTAGATGTGATTGACATGACATCCATATTGCCAAACGCTCTTAGAGACAATGTTTTTAGAGGTCCATCATGAAACCACCATAAGCAATTGCCTAGTCACTCACGCCTTTCATCTAAGATCTTGAGACATTCACGTTCTGTTTAGCGGTGCACAAATATTGCACGACCCAGATCGACTATCGTTTGTTAATCGAGACAACCGTTAAATGAAGTTTGATGTCATGCAAGCCTCACATACGCAATTTTATAAACAAAAAAGGCCATGCCTTGATTTATCATGACAATGGCCCAATAACAACGGACATCAAATTGTCATTGGATCATAGTCAATTAATCGGTGCATTGAGGAATGGCTATCTAGTGTTTATACATGGCGTATGCAACTTGCAAAAAGGACACGTTTCTGTCACTAGGTTCATCTAGTTTCAAAAGTTGCATTCATGTCAAACCAGAGATTTTAGTGATCCTACAGGATAATTACTAAGCTGACTACATGGGCCTTAGGCTAATTGGGTTCCTTGGTCTAGGCTCCCTTGAGCGTAAGATACCCCCTTAGGCCAGTCTCTTTTTATACCGTCTAAGCAGTACATGCTTAAAGGTGGTGACATCGATATGAGTCATCCAAGACTCAAATGAAACACATAGACTACCCACACTGATGCACGCAACTGAGAAAGGGTTAATTTTGTGCTTTGTGTGTAAAGGTGTAGTGATACAAAGACAATAATTAACAATAGAAAACCTAAAGTCTCAACGTACCCAATTGGAATCAGTTCCTTTTAAGAAGTTCCCAGTCAAGTTGCCATTGTGGGCAGGGGGTTCCCCTAAGAGAGTTGCTTTGGGAGTCGCCACCCCGGTAATCTAACTATGGGAAAAAAATTTTGAGTGACAGTATCTCAATCCGTTGCTTCTGGACCTAAAGCATCTTCGCCCTTCAGAGAGGGGTTCAGGAAGCTAGGTTCCCCGAGGCTATGGTTTTCAATTAGTAATTATTGTCCATTTAGATCCTAACTTATTCTAAATCCACACAACAAATTTTATCTTTCATTGCATGTGAGGTGATTCAACCATGAGTAAGGAACCAAAAATTAAATATGTATTCAATCAAACATTAGACAAGACGAGATCATAATTGTATCTACTTCCCTAATGCGATAAAGTAAGTTCAAAAGCAAGGATAAATAAAGTTAAACAAATTGAAATTAAAGCATCTTCAAATGTTACTCCCATATCACCCAAATAAGCCACATACTACAAAGAGGATCTATCGTTGAAGAATAGATCCTTCGCCAATCAAGACGAATCCATCTATTTCCAACTATCCTTATGGCTGTACCAATGCCTTGACATTTCGATGACAGACCTCACTTCTATATCCATCACAATCGGATTTCCCACTAAACAATATAGGTCTATTCACATCCGACATCATCAACTCACCCTTTCAAACCTCCAATCGCCAAGGTAAACATTTGGCCATCAATGCAGGCCTATTTACTATTTAACAATTCCAACATCATCAAATCAACATAGAGCCGTAAAATGAGAAGTAAGCATCTTGCCATCAACACAAGGCCACTCGCTCTCGCTTTCACCAACTCTCTTCAAAACATCATCAACAACACAATAGCAATTTATAAAATAATCAACATGCATTGCTAAATAAAGAACATTGTAAATCATTTAGACAACATATAAACACGGTGCAACAATTAAACATATCAAAATAGCACATTTCTTATACAAATTAGACATGCGAATGAAAACGAAGATGACTTAAAACTTATAGACATGCTTTCGTTAACCACAAGCATCATTTGATCATATAAACTAAATTAAATACTTATTATCTAAACAACCTAAAGCGGACAACCACTTATTCATAGGACATCATGTATAAAAACTCCATAAACGAGAGAAAACACACATGCATAACAAGCTACCACAAGAGAATAAAGCCTAATGTGCATTTCTAAGAATATAAGCCATGAGAAGGGCATTTAACTTACAAAGATCATAACAAAGTGTCAATTTTCATAATAAATGTATAGGTAGCACAAAAATTGCTCATAAACTCATATTTTGACTAGAAAATAACAAAATGAGACATGTAGACCCATATTACTAAGACCTATGCTTAAAAAGTACGTAAAAGTGCATGGAAATCATATACAACAAGTAGAACATGGTAAAGCACAAAAACATGAAGAAAAGCATGAAAAAATAAAGAAAATATGCACATGATCATAGAAAAAAAGGTAGCAATGCATTCATTGCCCTAGGACACACCAAGTCGTCAAAACGAAGCTAGTGTACAAAACTCAAAGAAATGAGGCTCAAAAGCTCACACAAATGTTAAACTGGGTAGGGAATAGTGTTTAGATGCTATTAGAATCAAAGAAATATAATGTATGAACTCCCAAGTCAGCTATCAACCCTTTCTTTCTCAAAAAGTGGGTTTTTTATAGACTGTAGCACAAGTGGCACATGCTAGTTGAACCGGTGCATAGTAATACAAATAGGCACACGCTACAATGCATAGGCACACGTGATTTTAAATTGGCTTACGCTAGTTCAACTGGTATGCAGAACTAGGTGAAGGAATTTTGGTTTGGTTTCCTTCAGGTTCGGTCTTAAGCTCCGGTTTTTGACGTTTTTGCACACCAAGCTTTGTTTCGACTTTGGTTTTTTGGTTTATCGTCATCAGGCTTTAAAACCATAAGCGACTATCTAGTGCTTACAAATAAACAATCTTGCTCTTTCTTTGTTCAACCTTGTGTCATTTATTGATTCCATTTTTAGTTTGAATTGTTTTGTACAATTCCAATAAATTTCTTTATTCTTTTCTAGTAACAACAAACTTGTTAAAAGAAGTTAAATAACCAGAATTTTATTTAAACAAGTATCTAAAATCAACATTTCATATACTGTCTATGGAAAAATAACAATTAGCCAAAAACTAAAACATCAAAGTATGCAATTTTCTAATTGCATAAAAAGACACCAATGCTTCTTATACAAGCCTTAAGCCAAGCTCACCTTCATTTAAAAGTTGAGTCCTATGTAGCCTTTACAAAGAACTACATACATGATTAATATTCATAATTCAATAATTAATAGAATGTTCTACGAAGAATAATTCTAGCAAAAATATTGCTTAAACAAGCTTTTAGATTGCTATGCAATCTATTTTCAACTACCCTTTAACTCCATAAAGGAAACATTTTCCAATTGGTTGGACTTCATTCTTTATCTCCCATGCTATAGATTTTAAAACATTTTCGTATTCGTTCTTATAGATCTTACCCTTAAGGTTTTAAACTACAAAAATATTGGACTTTGGTTTTAGCATCCTTAGCAACCTTATTTGATTGGGCTTTTTTAGAGAAATTCTAATTCTTTATCAAAATCTTTTCTCTATTCAATAAAGAATTTAGTGTCATATCAATTTTGTCTCAATTAACAACCCTTGCAAGTGAAAAATAATATCTTTTGTATTAGCTATATACATAAACTTCAATTCCAACACTTGGCTCAGGGAAGTAAATGTATAACTTGGCTATTGCATTTTCTTTCTCCCATTTGGCATGGTATTCTTCAGTCTTCAGAGTCAAATACTCACAAGAAGATAATGGTATACGTGCTTCTAGAACCCACTTATGACTTTTAGCTTATTGCAGAGTGTCAAGACTTTGTTTTCATTCTATATAGTCTTGACCATCACATGGTCAACATAGCTATCGCCATCTCGTGGTCTATAAAATCCAATTTAAAATTTCCACTGAACAAATTCTTTCCTTGGAGCATATGATCATTTAGAAAAGAAGTAATTAGATTTATTTTTCGTAAAAATAAACACACACCCTTATCAATGACTATATTGCTTTTGAATATTACTATATGATGCGTGGAATGCCAAAATGTAGATGCAGTTACCCCCAAAAATAATCTGCAAATATTCTATGGTGATTCAATCAAATAATTACCATTTTTCTTTAGGAAAATATGATAAGTCTATTTAGTTAAATCAGAACTCTTTCTAATTATTATTATTCCCAAAATATCTCGTATTTTAATAATAATAACCACCATATTTTAGCCTTTGATTAATGTCATTCCTTTAGGAATATCTTTTCAAAAATTAAATTAAATGTACGACCACTATTTCAATCAATTCCAAGATTACATTAATATACAATTTTTTTAGAAAATATCACTTAATGGTTTGCTTGGATTAATTTTATCCAATAGGAGATCCAATCTTGGAAGACAACTATCATAAGCTCTCATTTAGGGAGCAAAGCCCTAAGACGGTGTCGAGACTTATGAATAGCCTATCCATATGGACCAACAATGAAGGCTATAGGTTTTAATTTAATAAAACCTCCTCCCACTCAAACTTTTAAAAATTTGGGATTTTATTATAAAATGTGATCCATAAAATCAAACTCTTTTGAAAACTTTTTATATCCACATTTTATGATTTATATAATTAATTTTAATTTATACGTGCCATTAATCAAACATTTTGACTACTATATATATATATATATATAAATTTATGCATGAATGCATGGACATGTTATAATGCCTTGATGTGGCATTCCTATTTCTCTACATGGCATCTAAAATATCATTATTTTATTTAACAATTTAAATAAAACAATCAAACTTTCATAAAAGAATGCATGTGGTAAAATACTTAGCCTTCTTCCTAAAAATATTATAATAATATTTACATAGAACTCTTGTATCTTCTTGGCATCTCCCTTGCACTTTTATGTGTCCATTAGTCCAAAAACATTTTCAAAATTCATAAAGTTAAAAATTACTTGTGACAGTGAACCATTTTAAGCTGTCTAGAAACTTTAAAATTTTTTACAAACACTCGTACATAACTTGAACATTTCCAGATTTGTAGTTTCACCCCCACAGAATGCATCTTTGATTTAATGGGTTTTACTACTTCGATTTTGTCATGTTTTGGGCTATAAAACCACCAAAACAACATGGATAAGATGGGAGATAACCTATTAAAGCAATTACACTCATTTGGGACTTGGTTTCAAAATAAACCATGCCTGGTATGTGAACTTTCTTGAAACTAGTCTAAATTAAAGCATAGATAAGCACATCAAGCCCAACACTATGAATTTCTTTACTGCCCAAAAGCTATTGGATATCAACAACAAGCCCATTGGACCCCGCTTTAGTGATAAACCACCAAGCTTGACTGATAGAGCCCAACCCAATAGCCTACCAAGCTAGAACAACAAAAATTCACACACTTTAGACTTGGGCTCACCACGTTTGGACTTGGGCCAAATTGATTGACCTTAGGGCTTTCTAAGAACCCTTTTAGGCCTTCAATTCAACGTGCCCTAGACTTGTTCTAAGGCTGGTTGTTTTCCCAAAACAGCCCCAAAGGATCCCAAATGCAAAGGCTTATTTGGCTTGGGTTTTGGGGCTTTTGCTTCATGGTTTTGTGGGATTTAGACCCATGGCCTTGGGGCTTTGGCCCTCAAACCCTAGGGCAGGCCATCACAGGGTATAAGCCATGCTTTGGGCCAACCACATGGGCAAGGGCAGCCCACTAGGCCTACAGATGCAAAGCCTCAGGGAGCCCTAGGAAAGTTTGGCGTAAACCCTTTTTGCCTCACCTCTAAGATCCCCTCATGGCATCCAAAAACCCTAGCCACCTCTATGTTGATGTCCTTCATGTAGCCACCATGTGATATGCATCTTGATCTTCACATTCTTACATCAATATTCTACAATTACAAAAATAAATTGTAAGCTACTTTGTACAAGAACACAAAAACCTAAAACTAAACAAACATGGAAAAAAAAATCACATAAGGTAATTGAATGGCATAAGGGCTACCCCTCAATAATTATGTACCATTAAAAAGAAAATACAAAGAAAACTCTATGAGGCCAAGTATTCACCCATACATAACCATAGAAATTAATACATGCAAATCATCACATAAAATCATTCAAAATTTCTTAGAGAAATTAACACCACATCATATAACATGTCATTAAAGCACAAAAATCAGATTTGAATAAATACCTTATTCGCTCTTGGTGGAGGAAAAAAGGCTTTGATACCAATTGTTGGAACCTGGACTCAAACTTGATCAGATCAATGCTGCGAAAATGGCTCCGAGACTAGGATTTAGCGAATATAGGCTTTTAAAAATTTTCGTACTTTCTCACCGCTTTGACTCCCAAGTATGTTGAATATCAATCTAAACAAGACTTCTGGGAGTGTATCTTGACTAGACAATTAGAACACAAAGAAAACAGATTAGGAGGCTAGGCAACTCAAATGTGAAGCCACGGGAACCTTGGAAAGCTTCTGCATTTTGGCTCAAGGAGACAGGCCTGAGGCTGGTGCAAAATCTAGGGCAAGGGGCTCTCTCACATTTTTTGTCCTATGTCCTCTAAGGGTTAGATTGAAAACCCTAATTGTTTATATACATCTTATGTTTCCTTGTTAAACTATAATATGGACTTAGTATTTTATTATGATTCTTTTAATCCTTATATAAATCTAATTAGACTTGTAATTTAATTAGGTTTCTACAAACCTAATATAAATCTAATTGAACTTTTATATATTTGAGTCCAACTCAAATAACTAGAAGGTCTATTTAATTCCACATTAAACTCTTAATTAATTAAATATGATTTAATTAATTAATAGGCCCAATAAGCTTAATTACTTATTTAATTAATCTTATTAATTAAATATCAAGCCCATTAGCTTATTTGTTTAATTAAACTCTTTTAATTAAATAACAAAATCATTTACAATTTAACATAGTTAATTTAATATATGAAATTTTATTCTCAATAAAATCTTAATTAAATTAAATAATTATTTCTTATATTTTAGTCTCGTGTTTAGATAATTTAATCAGTTAGTTAGGAGACCTTGATGGACATATTTAATTACAAGCTCCAATAAATTTGACCCAATACTTTGTTATCTCATAACTGTAGTGGGCCCCACTTATTAACTTTAGTCCACTCCGCTATAGGTTCAAACCTATACTCTTGAATTAAATATTCTTTACAGAAACTTAATAATTTAATCTTATTAAATTATTTTGTCTAAGCCCTATCCATTGATCAACAAATTTGCATAAACACTCTCCACGGAATATCAATAATGGGAGCTAGGTATAAATTATAATTTTATCCCTCGAATTACATCTTGGTCTCGTGATACCAGTTTTACACCATTTAAGTGATTTGAGATTTATTCTAATAAATTTTAGTTTAATGAATAACCTTTTACTAAACACTTGACCAAGATTCTATCACTTAAAACCTTGTAAAGCCATCAAGGTGGTACTCTATAATCTCTTAGGAGTCATGAATTCTATATCTATAGTAGATTGTCTATTAATATACAGTTCTTACAATCCCAACTAGCCAAGATATTAATCTTTATTTAGATCTCACTTTTTATTATAGTTAAAGACCATAGCCTAAAGGTATACTATCCACTCAGAATTGAGGTAGGAATGCCTTTAATGCTCGGTTACGATAATTCACATTCGGTCACAATATTTCCACCAGATGATATAATTCCACGTGATCATGTTCAATGCATTCATAATGCACAAGTGTCTTTATCCTGAATTCTCCATTTTACATGGTTAGAGACTCACCATTTCCCCATTAAAGACAAACCACACAACAACCTTGTCCAAACAAAGTGTCCAACTTGTTTATAGATTGTGAACTAGTTTTGAACTATGATAAAATTCTATGTCTCATATATATCTCATATATATAGAATTTTATCAATAGATAAGCTCTAGAGCCCTTAGTCATTGATACAATCATATTTGGGTAAAATAGATAAAACAACTTTATTTATTAATGATGTTTCTACAAATTTACGGAAAATGTCCATTACTCTTAGGGCACATATCTAATAGCTAAGGAATTCATTACTTATGAAGTCTCAACCTTGATTGTATAATTTGAATTCTTGATTGTATATTCCATGAAGATGCTATGATTTGAATATCTATCTGTTATTAAATATTAGAAGTGTTTACGGAAAATATCCATTACTCTTAGGGCACATATCTAATAGCTGAGGAATTCATTACTTATTAAGTCTCAAACTTGATTGTTTAATTTGAATTCTTGATTGTATATTCCATAAAGATGCTATGATTTTAATAGCTATCTATTATTGAATATTAGAAGTGTTTATTTTATTTGTCAAAAAATAAATAAATGTAATCCTACCCCCTATTCCCTATGTTTGATGGAATTGTAATTGTATTCTCCTCACTTTTTCTTTGTATGCATGTATACTATCTCGATAAAAAATCACCTTACATGATTAATGAAGATAAAATTGGAAGCATATGTGCATAAAATAAACAACATAAGTGGGCTATATAACAAAATGTTTCCATTTCTATTTGATATACCTAATAGAGACTGGATTTATATTCGGGTGGGCTAAAGGCTCACACTTAACTTTTTGAATCCATCTCTGAAGGGATGAGGGTAGTTAAGATCTCAAAACAAGGGATTAGATTGCCATCATCTATTTTACCAATAGAAAATTGGATGGCAACTCCATTCTCTAGACTTGCATGGCTAGTTTGTGTTCCCGTAAGACTCAAAAGAGGCTTTGATACAGTATTGTGGTCGTAAATGCTCTAGTGGGGTGAAAGCCCCATTCACAATCATCCAAAAATTATATATACAATTTATCAATGCCAAGGTCCAAAGTTTGAAAGCTTTGGTCACCAATCAAAATAAGTAAATAACCACCTCAAATCTAGGCTAAAACCAAAATGTATCCTAAGGAATCATGACTGCTATCATCCATGAGATCTAGGACGATATAATATAGTTTGGGAACCTCAATATCTTAGACACTTGGAGGGAGTGGTGAATAACAAAGCTTAGTAGGAAAATTTTAACTTACACTTAACCTTAAGCACTTACACATTCATACAATCAAATATTCCTATCAGCCAAAAGTCATTTATCACACAAATCACTCACCATCCAAGCACCAATGTATGAAGCATATCCATTTTACAACATTATAAAGCACATGAATCATTTACATTCTGATAGGTGTCTATTTATATATCATTTTCATATTAATTCGTCCATGTTTCTTTGCTATATTCCTTGGTATTTTTATGTTTTTGAGTGGTTTTGATATTTGTAGGAGTTTTGGAGCAACTTGCACAAAAATGGATTAAAACCCTTCATTTTCACCTCTGCTAGTCAACCATCTTCTCGGATTTAATTGTCTTGATATACAATGAACCCGATGACATATCATATACCGTTGAAAAGCTCTCGAAGTCTACTTTTTGGAGAAATTTACGGTTTATGAATCCATTCAGTGTACCGAAAGTTGTAATCAAAACAGTGTGAGAAGTGTAGAAATGTAATTCCACACATCACTGTAGCATGTATAATACGGGACACTGTAGCACGTTACTGTAGCAGAGTATTTAAACACATTTTAGGGTTTTATTTTCATGACTTGAAGAGGGGAGAATGTGGTGGAGGCTGCAACTCTAGAATTCTTTCATCTCCTGGAGTTCTTGAAGGGGAAAGGAAGCTTGGAAAGAGGAAGAATCACAATCCAAAAAGAATTACATCAAATTTGCTAAGTTTTTCCCTTCCCTTTCATTTTCTGGAATGTCTCCATGTTATATTGTATTTACCACGTTCTTAAACATGTGTAACTGAATCTGAATTGGTTGAGTGTGATTTCAAAGCCCCTGATATGGTTTTTGTAAGTTGATTGTGCAAGAAGTTGTTATCCAATTCTCTAATTGAAGTTTGCTTGTATTTTCCTATATCTAATGCTTATGATTGCTCGCTGGATTGTATTTCGAATGGCCAACTGAATATAATCTGGTTGTTGTCTATTGCTAGACTAGAAATCTTGATCCGTAATTGTCTTGAATTTCTAATCCTTAGTAGCAAAATTGTGATCAGAGATTGCAATTGGAGAATACAACCTAAGTTAAATAATCCGAGCTTGTGTGTTTATTGCTTAGATCAACCTATCTTTCTTATCGTAATGCATCCATTGAATTAAATTTAGAGAGCTTGTTCTAGGTTGTTTAATGGATAGAGATTAAATAAAGAGCCTGTTTTATTTAACAACAAAGTAAGGAAAGATTGGGATAACAGAGCTTGTTGTTATCTACGGTTGATAATTTCAATGGTGTAATTGGATGACAATTCTACAATTAATTCGCAAATCCATATCTTGTGGTAGAGAAGGATCCCTTAACCAGATTTCTCTCATTGATTTTTCACTCAAATTAACTTTCTGTTTTGTTATTCTTCATTTGCATTCTTAGTTCATTTAGTTTATCATTCAACAAAATCCCCCTTATTTAATTTATTGTTGCTGGAAAATAACAAATTCAATTAGAATCAATCCTCGTGGGAACGATATCTTACTCATTACTTTATTACTTGTGCTACTAGTATACTTGCTAGTTTCGAACGCATCACATTCCATTAACCAACATTGTAAAACATGTCAATCACTTACATTCAGACACCAATATGTTAGGCTTATCGATTAACCAAATGAGAACTAAAAAAAAAACACATTTCTCAGTTATGTACAAACATATCAGTATGTACATATTGACTAAATTTTATAATCTAGTGGTTTCTTTGTACCCATATCACAACAGTCTGTCCAAAGTCTAACATTATAACCTCCATGCTTGTGTTCCCATTGGAGCCATGCCACATCAAGCCATCAAAGGTTCAACATCAATAAGTTTCCACATTCATGTTCCACTTGGATTTGTGTCACAACAATCCATCGATGTCCAACATGCTCACTCCATCCCAATTTAATCCCTAGGTTGATGCACATTCAAAACTATTCAGTCCAAGTCCATACAAACTAATTTAGTTCCATGCTTCAATACAACAATTTTCATTCCATATGCAAACACAAATCAACACTTGATATTCAACTTTGAAAATTCACTAAAATATGTAGAAAAAGACCAAGTTTAGTGAAAACCAGATGGAAAAAGATTAATAAGTGTAGAATCAAAACAAAATATCAATTTTGTAAAACAAGTTATCTATCAATATAGTTGTAACAAAAAATCAAGACCTGTCACCATACAATTGAAAATTTTAGGATTTTTGGTCAACTTTGAAAGGTCACCGAAACTTAAATATAGAAAAAGTCTATCCAAGAGATTTCACTTGAAAATAAACACTTGTTATGTGTATTTTAAGATAAAAATATTAGTTTGGTAAAATCATAGTCCAATTGATGCAGTTTTTGCGAATGCCCAACTGGTTCAGGAAAATACTGGAAATTGAAATTTTGGCAAACATTTGTGAAAATTTATCAAAAATTAATTTCTAATCAAATTTCAGCAAAACTAGAACCAAATCAAAGCTTAAACATGCCTACTTTAAAATATGAAAAAAAAAAAAACAAAGATTGCCCAAAACTAATGCTAGAAGATACAAATTTTTTAAAATGGTAGGGTTATATGAATCCCCAAATCTACTTTACAGACTCCATTTCTCAATACACCTAATTTTTAAATTTTAAATCTTACTCTTTAAATCCTCTTATACACCACATATACCCTTATAATATTCACTTATATATTATATAAAAATTTTATTTAAAAATAATAAAAATCAAGATTTTTTTTTAAGGATCTCTAGATTGTCACGGATGCTTCGAAGCTAGTGATATTGTATTGTAACAATCAAGTTGTAATAGCTATGCTAAAGATGCAAAATATCACATTAATTCAAAACATAGAAAGAAAAAATACAATTTTGTGTGAGATGTTATGGCTAAAATGGAAGTTACAATACAATGTATATCTACTCGTCGAATGATAGCATACCTACTTACTAAACCAGTGACTAGAGATGTTTATTCATCGTATGCTAGGTCATTGGGACTACGTAGATTGTAATATTATATTTGATGAAATGTTATCTAAGTGATGTTTGCATTAAATAATTAACTATTTCCATTGTATAGCTAATGTTTAGTTCTTTGTACATGACATTATCATATTTACATACTTTGAAATAAGGATAATATGTTGTCAGGTACAGACCAACTTTCTTACATGAGCAGATGCCTTAGTTGCTGTAAAGGCAAGCTAAGTTAAGATACAAGAAATAGATAAAACTATTGTTTCATGTTGTCATGGAGCTAAAGATTTTTTCTTGGAGAGTATCTCCTTGACTAGGTTAAGATAAGTTTTACATATTTATTTGACATTTAAACTGAACATGATAATACCCACTATCATAGAAAGCCTGATTGAGCCCGTTTGAAATCATAAATTGGTGCTCATGATAAGCAAGCTTTTAAGAATTTAGGTTAGGCGCTTGAGGAGCGACTAAACTTAGATCTGTATAGTGATTGAGATTAAAGACATGTTTTTGTTAACAAGTGAATCACTATAAAACATTATTTATACTATGTGTGCTTTTTTGGTGACCGATATGAAAAATGACAAAGCAATTCCTCTTCATTATGTTAGTTTCTTTGAGATTAGAAATGTGAATCTCATCTTATATCCTATGTGACTATCAACTATGTTTTGAAGTGTCAAGTTAGTGAGTGGTACTTTAGAATGTTATCTATGACTATGACACCATGCAACCTATGAAACATCTCTAAGAAAACGGTTAATTTGAAACCAAAAGACATGAGTGTGGTGGAAAGATTTTATTTGTTCTTACATCTAACACTTGTATTCACTGGTTGACCAGTTGTGCACCCATACTAGGGATTGATACAATTGTGAATATATAGGGTATTATGAGTTACTAAACCAAGGGATTAAATATGCTATAACTAATGTAACAACATAAATTTGGGATACATAAACAAATTTTTGAAAAATCTCTTGTATATGCTTACAATTGAGAATATTAGCTCATGTACATATATCATTTTACATTATTTGTTCATGTTTCACACCACTCATTTGCTCGTATGAAACCCTATTATGACTCTAAGTCAAGTCTTTCTCCATTATTTGTTGTTACTTGTCATCTCGTCATGTGTGAGTGGGAGATGTTTGAATTATTGGGTTGGACCGCCTAGGATGGGTCATCCAAGCCTAGTGAGTGGCAGGAGTGCAACAACAACAATTACACATTTGCTTCAGTAGTTATGTGCCCAACCACTTGTCACTTGTTAAAGATGTAACTAGTAGATGAAACATCGTATAATGAGAAAGCAAGGCAAAGAGACTAAGCCAAAGAGTTTGGCATTTGCAATGTGATAAAATGGATATTTCCACTGTCATTGACACTAAGACTCATGAATCCATTCTGTAGTAAGTTCTGTAGATCCTTAAATCTTCCGTCAATGATAAAAATTTTCAAAAATCCCAAAAAATAAATTTTTGCCCTTTTGGTTGTTAAAAAGGAAAAAAAATAGTGATAAATGGATAGATGTTGATCATTTAATTCAATGTTTAACTTGACATGTATAAAGAGCTCCTCAATAATTTAAGAAAGGGGTAATTACACACGACCCCTTATGATTTAGTAATACGAAACAAACAGTCCCACTTTTAGGAAAAAAATTCAATCAACCCTCAACCAGTATTGAATTTTTGTTTATGTTAACAATTCTAAGGGCATCATAGTCATTTAATAAAATAAAATATTTTTTTAAATAAAATGGTTTATCTCTTTTACTTTTCTCTCTAGTAATCTTTCATCACTCAGATAAGGAAATCTAGCCTAAAATTTATTTGAATCATTTTCTAAATCAAACGCCTTATCTTTATAATTTGAATCCAAATTAAACTCTCTAGAACTCAACTCCAAATCAAACATCTCAACATGCTAAAGATATTCACAGAAAATTTGTTACCGGCACCTCCTTAAAAATCTAATAAACCACAATTTAGTTGACTTTTAGACGTTTAATCTCAAATGAAACATCTAAATATTCAATAGCAAGTAAAAACTATAAAATCCAAACCTAACAACAAAGAAAGGCTCAGGCAACACATCTCGTAAAATGAAAACAACACAAGCCACTCTTGTGCTAAAAAACAATGCGAGACACCATGCCCACATCGTTATGCAACGTAACTACAAACCCAATTTAAGTTTCACATCGAGAACCATCCGATGTACAAAAACAACACAATAACAAACCCAACACATACCACCTTATGGAGAACCACCTTTTCGTTAATGCCAACCACCACAACCACTCCATAATGTCGATCGCCATGGAGATAAAAGAAGAATAAAAGAAAAGATAAAAGAAAGGAAGAGATAACGTAAGTGTTTATAATTTGGGTTTCTAAGTTCGATTTAAGTTTTATTGTTTTAATTTGTTTTGAGTTAGATTTATTGGTGATTGTTTGATGAGAAAAGGTGAGAAAAGGAAGGAAAATATTGTTTGTTTATGGGTTTGTAAATTCATAAGGGTATAAAAGACAATTCAGCTTTTAGTGTTAAATTAAATGAAATGCTTGTAACAATTGGGGCTTGGTTGAATATTTTTGCTAAGACGAGAGGGTTTGTGATTGTGATGTTACATCAATTAACGGGGGTTTGTGTGATAGTTATCCTCTACGAAATATAAGATCAAGATGAAAATCCAATGCTCTCTACACATATAATCAATAGAAGCCAATCTAGATAATTTTATTAGTTGTGTAATAATTATATTATTTATTATAACTTTTAAGTCGTTTATTAAATTATATAAAATTGCTTATGCTAGTTTCTGTAGTGTATGGATAGTTACGAATAATATAACTAAAAACAGTATGAATCGGAATAGAAATTTTTACGTGGTACAGTTATTATCTACCTACATCCATGGGCAGTAAAGGCTGCAATCCACTATATTATATGTGTTTACACTCAACTTAGGACTCTTTACAATGATAGATACCTGCTCAGTCATAAACCTAATCTATGCAAACTTGATCGCCCTTGATCACAATAATAGTCCTTCACACACTCTTCTGATGTTGCCCTTTTTCTATCATGATTTTCTTAACTAAATAAAGTTAAGAATAATATAACATCTACAATTGGTACAAACTCATGTGATTACTCAACTCTTATAAGCTCATACGACCTATAACAATTCACTAAAGCCTAAAGCTATACACAAGACATAAAGATAAAGAAAGGACACACTCAAACTTGCTCTTGCTTGCTCTCCCCCAATTCTCCTTGAACGCATTTAATGCCCCACTCCAAAAGCTATGAAGATAGTTTTATATAGTATTTGACATCAATTGCAATCCTTATTATGATCTTGCAAGATCGCAATGAAACTCATAAGGAAAGTTTAGATAACAATCAAACATTATAGGAAGTGATAATATACTCTCTTAAGTAAACTAGAATACTTAAATAATATCCTAATCTAATAAAAGATAATCAATGCAAATATAAAACTTCCTATTCAACTAGAATACCAAATCCAAACTTATTCTATTCTAGTTAAGATTTTCTATATACAATAAATAAATGAGATTAGAGAAATATCCACATTTAATGTTTTTATCACATAATAACAAATTAATCACGTGCAATACACATGCCATATGTGTCACATGTGACACCAACAATCTCACCATTTGGTATCTTGTGATGAAAATATAGAAATGTTTCTGAGACAATTAAAAACATGTATAATTACATGTAATGCAATTGAAATTAAACAAAAAAACAAAGACTATAATGACAATCTATTGATGCGTTCGAAACTAGCAAGTATACTAATCGCACAAGTAATAAAGTGATGAGTAAGATATCGTTCCCACGAGGATTGATTCTAATTGAATTTGTTATTCGAAAGCAACAATAAACTAAATGAGGGGGGTTTTGTTGATTGATTAACTAGATGAAATATTAATGCAAGTAAAGAATAACACAATGCAAATTTAAACAGATTGAAAAATCAATGAGAGAAACCTGGTTAAGGGATCCTTCTCTACCACAAGATATGGATTTGCGAATTAATTGTAGAATTGTCATCCAATTACACCATTGAAATTATCAACCGTAGATAACAACAAGCTCTGTTATCCCAATCTTTCCTTACTTTGTTGTTAAATAAAACAGGCTCTTTATTTAATCTCTATCCATTAAACAACCTAGAACAAGCTCTCTAAATTTAATTCAATGGATGCATTATGATAAGAAAGATAGGTTGATCTAAGCAATAAACACACAAGCTCGGATTATTTAACTTAGGTTGTATTCTCCAATTGCAATCTCTGATCACAATTTTGCTACTAAGGATTAGAAATTCAAGACAATTACGGATCAAGATTTCTAGTCTAGCAATAGACAACAACCAGATTATATTCAGTTGGCCATTCGAAATACAATCCAGCAAGCAATCATAAGCATTAGATATAGGAAAATACAAGCAACTTCAATTAGAGAATTGGATAACAACTTCTTGCACAATCAACTTACAAAAACCATATCAGGGGCTTTGAAATCACCCTCAACCAATTCAGATTCAGTTACACATGTTTAAGAACGTGGTAAATACAATACAACATGGAGACATTCCAGAAAATGAAAGGGAAGGGAAAAACTTAGCAAATTTGATGTAATTCTCTTTGGATTGTAGTTCTTCCTCTTTCCAAGCTTCCTTTCTCCTTCAAGAACTCCAAGAGATGAAAGAATTCCAGAGCTGCAGCCTCCACCACTTCTCCCCTCTTCAAGTTATCAAAATAAAACCCTAAAATGTGTTTAAATACTCTGCTACAGTAACGTGCTACAGTGTCCCGTATTATACATGCTACAGTGATGTGTGGAATTACATTTCTACACTTCTCACACTGTTTTGATTACAACTTTCGGTACACTGAATGGATTCATAAACCGTAAATTTCTCCAAAAAGTAGACTTCGAGAGCTTTTCAACGGTATATGATATGTCATCGGGTTCATTGTATATCAATACAATTAAATCCGAGAAGATGGTTGACTAGCAGAGGTGAAAATGAAGGGTTTTACTCCATTTTTGTGCAAGTTGCTCCAAAACTCCTACAAACATCAAAACCACACAAAAACATAAAAATACCAAGGAATATAGCAAAGAAACATGGACGAATTGATATGAAAATGATATAAAAATAGACACTTATCACCTATAAAAACGAAGAAACAACCAAAATAACAATAGAAACATTCATACTTCTCCTCATTATTTTCTTAACAAATGCCAAAGTATACAAGCAAACCAAAATAACAAACTAATCTCCCCCTAACTAAATGTTCTTCCCTTCAATTTGTGCATAAATGTGAAAATAAAAATTAAAAAGCCAAGAAACTAATTAAATCAAGTATTCCTGCAACTAAACAAACTCCCCCTCAAATCAATTCGTTGACCTAGTAATTTTGAGATGTCAAAGTACATTCAAGAGAATCCAATTGAGTCAAACATGAAACAATGATCGTAAGTTGTACAAAACATAACTAAAAATAGTTGAAATTCATATAATAGAAATATCTGGACAGCATATAATCTTTTTATAATCAAGCATTTATCAGAGCTGTTGATAAATATCAAACACAAATAATTTTTCATTGTTTTATCACTTAATCCAATTGAGTTGTCAACCTAAGCATGCATCTTATACACACAAAAGTTAATCTAAATGTGAATTTTCTCAATAAACACAACATCTTTCACACATGCAACAAGATAGCCCTTTTCCATTTGAGTGGATGGCCTCAATATATTTTCAAGATACATTGAAGGTACTCTCAACGGATGACTTTCACATATCATATACTGGTAGCCATCTTTTCTTTTGACATTAAATTACCAGCAAAATTATACCGATAAAACAACTTAAGCATGCTTTAATTATGAATAGACTAATGAAGCTGCAATATATACAACATGGCTAAACATTGTTATTATTTAAGTAACTAATAAGTGCCAATGTCCTTTCTCAGTTTTTCAAATGCATCTTAGTGCTTTTATAAACAGGTCAACTAGTTGATTCTCAGATGAAATATGCTTAATGCAGAAAATCTTTGATTCAATAAGTTTCTAATCAAAATTTTTGTCATCAGTCATTAGATTAAAATTTTTCAAACAATTTTTAGTTCTTATCACATGTTTAGAACACACACAAACATCATTAGAAGAAACATTAAGTGCAGTAATTTTACAGTGAGTTTCATGTTTATTAACCCAAACCTATTATGTTTTATATGACTATCTGAACTGACTTGCCTTTTTCTTTAATAAATTTCGTAATTTATAGCACTTAGGTCTAATATGACCTTTAACACCACAAAAATAACAAGTATCAACAAATTTTGTTACCTTTTCTTGATTTGTATTGAAACAACTCACTGGGGAAGTAAAATTAGTCATATCTTTAAAGCTTAAGTTAGAAGTGTTACCAGAATTTGAAGCCTTAACAAACACAGTTTTTGATGTTAAAGTTTCATTCTTTTTATCATACCCAGACCATGTTTGATAGAGTTGTCACAACCTAAACTTAGAGTATGATCAAGCTTTGTTGAGCCTATCTTGAGCTGATTAATGCACTTGTTTGCCTCATCCAATTTCGCAGTAATTTTCTGGATATATTTTGTCTTGTCTATTATAACAGCTTCCAATTTTCTGATTTTTTTCATCTACGGATGCTTTTTCACTATTGAGCACTTACTTGTTCATTTTGAAGAAATTTGATCTGCACATTCTGCATCTCCCATATCTTATAGAGTGCATCATACGCCTCTTGAAGTTCTCCATAGTATTCAGCTTCCTTCTCAGCATCTGATTCATCATTTTTGATCTGTTTTGTTCAGTTATGTTAGACACAACATCAATCAGACACAACTATTTGCTCTTTATCTAAAATAGTTCCATTGAATGCTAAAAAAAATTTGGAGTATTCTTCATCATCAAAGTTTGTTTCTGAGTTTTCATCACTCCATTTTGCGCACATGCCCTTATCCTTTTTCTTCTTGAATTAGGACACTCATATGGAATGTGCCCATATCCCTTGCATTCAAAAAATTAAATTTGACCTTTTATCTCAATCTTCTGTTGACTTTTCTTTACAGGCTCTTTAACAAATTTATTTGCTTCAAAATTCTCTATCTTTTGAGACTTTCTAAGATTTTTCTTCTTGAGATTTTTCTTTATATATTGACAAAACTCTGTCGAATGAGCGATCTCTTCATCATCGGAATCATCAAGTTTTCCATCATCATTTTCTCTTTTTTTTTTTTTTTGAAGAAGCAACAAAGGCAATACTCTTTCCCTTCTTTCTTGACTTCAAACCCATCTCATATGCTTGAAAAGACCTAATCAACTCATCAACTCGCATCGTTTTCACATTATAGCTTTCTTCAATACCTATGACCTTAGGCTGAAATTTTTCTAGTAAAGATATAAGAATCTTTCCAACAATTTTAGCCTCAGTATATTTCTCATCAAACATATAAGCAGAGTTAGTTTCACAAAGTTTAGAATGAAAATCACTAATGGATTCATCTTCATGCATAACTAAACTCTCAAATTTAGAAGTTAAAGTAAGTAAATTAGAATCTTTAACCCTTTCAGTACGTTCATTATTTACCTCAAGAACAACTCAGGCTTGTTTTGTAGTTGTGTACTTTGAAATCAATCCAAACTGTTGAATATTGATAGCATTAAAAGTAGAATTGATGCCTTTGGAATTCCACCCAGCTAATCGATATTCAGTTCAATCCACTCGTTTTGTGGTTTCTCAATCTGTTCTCCAACCTCATTGGTTTTTGTTGGGGGTGTACAGCCATGCACAATGCTCGTCAACACTCGTTCTTCAATTGATTTGACAAAGCTCTCATCTTGACTTTCTAATATGCATAGTTTGCATCTTCAAGTAATGGTGGTTGAGTGTCTGATCCTCCATTTTGAAGTCATTCCATACCTACAAAAAAAATATGATCTAGACTTGTATGTTAATGTACCTACTCTGATACTGATTGCTAGTTTTTACAGTGTATGGATAGTTACGAGTAATATAACTGAAAACAACAAAGTAAATTGGAATAGAAATTTTTATGTGGTTCGATTATAACCAATCTACATCCACGGGCAGCAAGAGTTGTAATCTACTATGTTGTATGTGTTTACACTCGACTTAGGACTCTTTACAGTGATAGACACCCGCTTACTCACAAACCTAATCTATACAAACTTGATCGCTCTTGATCACAATAATGGTCTTTCACGCACTCTTCTGATGCTGCTCTTTTTCTGTCACGACTATCTTAACTAAACAAAGTTAATAATAACATAACATCCATAACTGGTATAGACTCATGTGACACTACAAGAATATTTTTCATATTTGTCACTTTGCATTTTTTTATTTGGCAGTTTTTTAAAAAAGTGAGAAGTATAACATTGGTTTAGAAGTCAAACTCATCTATTTATCATATTTGTCATATTTGTCTTTATTCAATCACATATTTATCACATTTTTTAAATTGTGATAAGTATGTGAATTCTAAAATTTATGTAAAATTATAGTAATTTCATTTTTTATTTAGATAAATATTAAGAAATTCAAATAGTAATATAAATATTTTGTTCAAAAAATTATGATTTTATGGTTAAATATAGATATATTAGAATTTAAAATCTTTAGCTAACAATTTATAAATAATAGAAAAATTAAATAATATATAATGGTTAAATATAAATTTATTAAATTTTAAAATCTAAATGCACAAATGATACGTAATAAAGAAATTAAATTTATTAATATATTTAAAAAAGAAGGGATACGGTGTCGTTTTGGTGGGTTTAAGGGTACTTAATCCTAAGTGACTCTATTACCTTAAGCAACTAAACCAAATTCAACCTTAAATCCACATCTCTTTCAGCAGCTCCAAGTGCCTCTCCATCGCTTCACGGCTCCCCTCCACCGTCGCAGTGTCATCGTTCCTCATATCCATGCTCGACTTGCTGCGCTTGCAGACTTGACTCGCTGCGCTTGCAGCTTGCTGATAAGTGTCTATTTATATATCATTTTCATATCAATTCGTCCATGTTTCTTTGCTATATTCATTGGTATTTTTATGTTTTTGTGTGGTTTTTGATGTTTGTATGAGTTTTGGAGCAACTTGCATAAAAATGGAGTAAAACCCTTCATTTTCACCTCTGCTAGTCAACCAATTTCTTGGAGTTGATTGTATCGATATACAATTAACCGGATAACATGCTATATACCATTGAAAGCTCTCGAAGTCTATTTTCTGGAGAAATTTACGGTTCACGAATTTATGTAGTGTACCGAAAGTTGTGATAAAAATGGTATGAGAAGTGTATATTTGTAATTCCATATATCACTGTAGCATGTTATTAAATACGGGGCACTGTAGCAAGTTACTGTAGCAGAGTATTTAAACACAGTTTAGGGTTTTATTTTCATAACTTGAAGAGGGGAAACGTGGGAGGAGGCTGCATTTCTGGATTTTTCTCATCCCTTGGAGTTCTTGAAGGAGAAAGAATATTTTGAAAGAGAAGGAACTACAATTCCAAGAAGATTCATCTACAAAGAAGATTTTCAAAGAATTTGCTAAGTTCTTTCTTTCCTTTTCAATTCTGGAATTTCTCTGTATTGTATTTGTTATTCTGATTGAATATGTGTAACTAAATCTGAATTGGTTGAGGGTGATTTCAAAGCCCTTGATATGGATTTTGTGAGTTGATTGTGTAAGAAATTGTTAACCAATTCTCTAATTGAAGTTGCTTGTATTTTCCCATATCTAATGCTTATGATTGCTTACTGATTGTATTTGGAATGGCAAACTGAATATAATCTGGTTGTTGTCTATTGCTAGATTAGAAATCTTGATCCGTAATTGTCATGAATTTCCAATCATTAGTAGCAAAATTGTGATCAGAGATTGCAATTGGAAAATACAACCTAGGTTAAATAATCTGAACTTGTGTGATTATTGCTTAGATCAACCTATCTTTCTCATCGTAAGGCTCAGAGAGCTTGTCCTAGGTTGTTTAATGGCTAGAGCTTAAATAAGAGCTGTTTTATTTACAACAAAGTAAGAGAAAGATTGGGATTTAACAGAGCTTGGTTGTTAGCTACGGTTGATAACTTCATGCCTGTAATTGGATTACAATTCTATGTCATTCACATCATTCATTATCCTTGTGTCAGAGGAATGAACTCTTACCAAGTGTCTCCCATTGATTTTTGCATTCAACATTTACTTTCCTGTTTTTGTGTATTCTTTACTTGCATTCTTAATTTCATTATTAAAATCATTCAACCAAAATATCCCCCCTGTTTGTTATGTTTGCTGAAAATAACAATTCAATAGAATCAATCCTCGGTGGAATGATATCGTAACTTATCACTTTATTACTTGTGCGACTAGTATGAACGTCTTGCTAGTTCGAACGCAGCAAGTGGGTGAAGGGGGGGGGGGACGCCGTTGCCGGGGATTGATTTTCTAATCAATTTGTTTTTCTGTTTTTACTACTGATTCTTGATTGTTATTTCCTGATTGTTTGTGTTTAGGCTTTTATGTCCGAGGGTGAAGCGGATCAACGACTTAAGAGAATTAAGGAGTTTCTCCAATCCTCGAATTTAAGGCTATATCGGTCAATTTCAACTCCACCTCCATAATTTGACCTTGCACGACACACTTCCCTCCCATCTTCTTGCAGTTCAATCAAATCTGAATCGGAAGCAATGGCGATGGAAAACTATCAGACTCTTAAGGAGTTAGCGGCTCCAATTATTGATCAACAACCGCTATGCATAAGCACCAATTTTGAGATAGATTTTGAGCTTAAATCTGGACTAATTCATCTCTTGCCTACATTTCATGGCTTTGCAGGAGAGGATCCGAACAAACACCTCAAAGAATTTCATGTGGTATGCTCAAGTATGAAGCCAACCGGCGTTTCTGAAGAGCAAATTAAATTGAGAGCTTTCCATTCTCATTAGCAGATTCGGCAAAAGATTGGTTATACTACCTACCACCAGGTACCATTACCACTTGGAATGAGATGAGTAAACTCTTTTTGGAGAATACTTTCCAGCCTCGAAAGTTACAAATATTAGAAAAGATATTAGTGGCATTCGACAACACAATGGAGAATCACTTCATGAATATTGGGAGAGATTTAAAAGGTTCTGTGCTAGCTGTCCAAACCACCAAATTAGTGATGGACTCCTAATTCATATTTCTATGCGGGTCTCCTACCCATGGAAAGGAGTATCATTTGATGCTGCTAGTGGTGGAGCACTAGTTAATAAAACACCGAACGTGGCAAGACGTTTGATTAGTGACATGGAAGCGAACTCACAACAATTCAGCAGTCAATTTGAGCCACAACTACCAAAAAGAGTAAATGAGGTAAGTACTTCAAACATTGAACAACAACTTTGTGAACTTACCTCTCTTATAAAAAAAATGGTTGTAGGACATATGCAGCAATCTTATGCATGTGGGGTATGTTCTGCCATGGACCATCCAACCGACATGTGTCTAACTTTGCAAGAAGGAGATACAAAACAAGCCAATGCTGTAGTGATTTTCCAGGACAACAAAGTCAAAGGTATGACCCTTTCTCCAATACTCTACCATGCTGATGGAGAGATACCCTAATTTGAGATATGGGAATCGTCACCAATCGCTCCAATGCTATACAGAAATCGGCCACCAGGTTTTTTAATCAACCAGGGTGCAGCAACCATTTCAAGCACCACCCACCACCAGTAACACAACCAACACCGGCAACCGGCTCCACAAACAATTCAGGTACGTCCTCTCGAGGATATTTTAAAGAGCCTTGCCACACTAACACCATGCAATTTCAGCAGGAAACTAGGGCAAGTATCCAAAACCTGGAAAGCCAAATAGGACAATTGGCCACTAACATGAGCAAATTTGAGAGTCCAAGCTCAGGAAAATTGCCATCTCAGCCAGTGATCAATCCAAGAGAAAATGCTAGTGCTGTAACTTTGAGAATTGGAAAGCAATTAGAGATTCCACCAAAGAAATCACAAGCTGATGAAGGGGATGACACCACTTCCACCATGAACAAAACATCCCCTTCTAAGGTAAATCCTAAAACTTCCATTCATTCATATGTTACCACCTCCCCTTTGTCCAGCAGATTTGCAAAATCACAGAATGAGACAGAACCAGTGAATCCTGAAACTTTTCGCAAGATTCGGGTAAACATATACCACTTCTGATGCGCTATCAACAGTGGCCCTCGTTATGCAAAATTTATCAAGGAGTTATGCACCATCAAGAGAAAGTTGAAAGGAAATGAGAAGGTAAGTGTGGGGGAAAATGTTTCAGCTGTATTGCAAAGAAAAATTCTCCCGAAATGCAAAGATCCAGGTACGTTCACCATTCCATGCACCATTGGTAATACCAAGTTTGAAAGAGCTATGTGAGATTTAGGAGCATCTATTAATGTCATGCCATATTCTATTTATGCTTCCTTGAATCTTGGACCCCTTGCGGAAACTGGTATTATCATTCAACTTGGTGATCGTTCTAATGCATATCCTAAGGGAGTTGTGGAAGATGTGCTTGTGCAGGTGAATCAATTGGTTTTTCCAGCAGACTTTTATGTTCTGGAAATGGAGGATGAAATGTCTCCCAATCCAACACCGATTCTTTTGGGGAGGCCATTCTTGAAAACTGCCCGAACGAAGATTGATGTTCATGATAGCACTCTCACCATGGAGTTTGATGGCGAGGTGATTCGTTTCAATATTTTTGAGGCAATGAGGTACCCTAGTGACTTGCATTCTATTTTTGCAGTTGATGTTATTGATTCTTTGGCACAACAACTTTTTGAGTTAACTCGCAAGGATGCATTGGAAGTAGCCATTAGTGAGCACATTGGGGCAGAAAATTCCAGAGAATCGAGGAAGTTTATCATGTGTCTAAGAAGTGGAGGCTAAGCTGTGGCATAATGCTTGGATGAGACTATAAACTATCACCACAAAATGGTATGATGTTTCGTACATTGAATTGCCTTATCTAATGAGAAAATTCTTCACTGTTTGTGATGAAAGAGCCCCTACCTTGGAGCTTAAGGCCTCTTCCAGAACATTTGAAGTATGTATTCTTGGGGTGAGAAGATACTTTGCCAGTCATAATAGCCAAGGGCCTTACACCATTACAAGAGAGAAACTCCCATTCGAGTGCTTCGTGAGATCACCAAACAGCCTTGTGTGGACTAATTGCTGACATCAACGGTATAGAGCCCAGCCATATGCCTGCCCGTATCTTTATATAAGAAGGATCCAAGTCCACTCGAGAAGCCAGCGGAGGTTTGAATCCTCAATGCGGAAGTTGTCAAGAAAGAAATTCTGAAATTGTTAGATGTGGGTGTAATTTATCCAATTTCGGATAGCAAGTGGGTGAGTCCAGTCCAAGTCATTCCAAAGAAATCTGGTGTTACGGTGGTTAAAAATGATAATAATGAGCTAGTTCCCACTCGTATCCAAACCGGGTGGCGAGTTTGTATTGATTATCGAAAGCTCAATTCTGCAACTCGCAAGGATCACTTTCTTTTGCCATTCATTGATCAAATGCTGGGAGAGGATTAGCAGGTCATTCTCACTATTGTTTTCTTGATGGCTATTCAGGATATAATCAAATTGTCATTGCCCTCGAGGATTAAGAGAAAACTACATTCACATGCCCATTCGGTACATTTGCCTATCGGCGCATGCCATTCGGTCTTTGCAATGCCCCTGCCACTTTCCCAAGGTGTATGGTAAGTATTTTCTCTGATTATATTGAGAACATCATTGAGGTATTTATGGATGACTTTAGTGTTTTGGGTAATTCTTTTGATAAATGCCTTGATAACCTAACACTTATACTTCAAAGATGTATGGAAACTAACCTTGTTCTGATTGGAAAAAATGTCATATTTATGGTAGGATCAGGGTATCGTTTTGGACATGTTATTTCATGCTAAGGGTATAGAAGTTGATAAAAAGTTCAGAAGCTCTTTATGTTTTCTTCCCCCTTCCACAAGTGTGTGCGGGATAATCGTTCGTTTCTTGGTCATGCAGGTTTTTATCGTAGATTCATCAAAGATTTCTCGAAGATAGCATTGCCCCTATGCAGATTATTACAGAATGATGTGGCCTTTGATTTTGATGAGAAATGCAAAGAGGCATTTGAGAAACTGAAGGAACTCTTGACTTCGGCTCCAGTAATACAATCTCCGAATTTGAATCATCCATTCGAGATCATGTGCGATGCAAGTGACTACGCTGTGGGTGCTGTTTTGGGTCAACGAATTGGCAAAATTCCACATTCCATTTACTATGCATCTCGGACTTTAAATGATGCTCAACTTAATTATTCTACCACTGAGAAAGAGCTGCTAGCGGTTATTTTTGCTTTAGAAAAGTTTCTATCTTATTTGATTGGTACTAAAGTAACCGTTTATTCTGATCATGCAGCTTTGAGGTACTTGCTCACAAAAAAAGATGCAAAACCAAGGCTTATCATGTGGATACTCCTTTTATAGGAATTTGACTTGGAGATCAAAGATAAGAAGGGAAGTGAAAACTTAGTTGCAGACCATCTCAGTCGCATTGTCCATAACGAGGATGTACTGCCATTACAAGAAAGTTTTTCCGATGACATTGTTGATCTCTAAATGTGTAGCCCCTTGGTATGCAGATATTTGTCAACTCCTCTAGTTACAACGCTACACATGCTTGACTCGAGCTCAAAGAGACAAGATCAAGAACATTGCCAAGTATTACATATGGGATGATCCGTACTTATGGAAGCATTTTTCTGACCAAGTGATAAGAAGGTGCATTTCTGAATCTGAATTTAATTCAATTTTAACCTTCTGTCATTCTTATGCATGTGGAGGTCATTTCGGACCAAAAAGAATAGCCCTTAAAGTTCTTGATTGTGGATTCTACTGGCCATCATTGTTCAAAGATGCATATCTGTTCTGCAAAGCTTGTTACCGTTGTCAAAGGACAGGTAATTTAAGTGCCAAAAATCAAATGCCACAAACCCCTATACTTGTTGTTGAGATTTTTGATGTGTGGGGTATTGATTTCATGGGTCTTTTTCCTTCATCTTTTGGTAATGTTTACATTATACTTGCTGTGGATTATGTTTCTAAATGGGTGGAAGCAAAAGCTACGAGAACTAATGATTCTAAAGTTGTTGTAGATTTTGTGAAATCTAATTTTTTTGCGAGATTTGGAACACCAAGAGCCATGATTAGCGATAGAGGGACACACTTCTGTAATAGATCATTTGAAGCCTTGCTCAAGAAATACAACATCACTCACAAGGTGTCTACTGCCTATCATCCACAAACAAGTGGTCAAGTTGAAGTTTCAAATCGAGAAGTCAAGTCCAATCTCGAGAAGACAGTGAATCCGAACCGAAAAGATTGGAGCCTACGATTGAATGATGCACTTTGGGCATACCGAACTGCTTACAAGACACCTATTGGTATGTCTCCGTATAGGTTAGTCTCTGGTAAGCCATGCCACCTTCCAGTGGAGCTCGAACATAAAGCATGGTGGGCAGTAAAGCTTTGTAACATGGAGATGGATGCTGCTGGAAAACAAAGGAAGCTTCAACTGCAAGAATTGGAAGAACTTAGAAATGATGCCTATGAGAATTCCAGAATTTACAAGGAGAAAACTAAGGCATTTCATGATAAAATGATCTCCAGGAAGACTTTTGAAGTGGGACAGAAAGTTCTTTTATTTCATTCTCGCCTCAAGTTATTTCCAGGTAAGTTACGATCTCGATGGGTTGGACCTTTTGTTATTACTACTGTTTTTCCTCATGGTGCAGTGGAAATCAAGAGCTTAAAACGGACAAAGTGTTCAAGTGAATGGGGCACAGGTTGAAGCCTACTATGAGAATTCAGTGATGCAGGACATCGATGAGGTACCTCTCTACGAGCCAACTTATCTTGATGGGTGAGGACAGATAACGTCAGGCTGAGGACGTTAAACCAAGCGATTATTGGGAGGCAACCCAATGTTTTTGAAATATAAATAAAAAGAGACAAAGAAAAAAAGGTAGTATTGATCAATTTTTGTGTTTCGAGGAGATTCCTCTCATGGGCTATTATAATTGATCAGGTTTTATCTCTCTTTGTCATTTGTCTTATTTGCTTTGTTGTTTGTTTTGACTTTCATTTGCTCTTGTGTTTTTATTTCTTTTATGTGTCTCTATTTTCTTTTCTTTTCTTTTTTTTTCTTGTGTTTAATTTGATTATTCCGTGCTTCGAGTTCAGTTGTGCAACAGCTTGAGGAAACATTCAAACGGGAGTTGAAGCCATTGTTCGAATGTTTGAAACGTACATATCTGGGAGAAGAACAAACTCAATCGCATTATCGGTAATATCTCTCCTTTTCTTCTTTTCAATGGATGCTGATATCTTTCTATCGAACCTTCGTAATTATTTCCCTTCACTTCCTCAAAATGCTGTGTTTAAAATTTATAAAGTACGGATGACTAGACTTTGGGCATTGATGCTCCTAAATGTCCCTGCTGATATCCTATGGCTTATCGAAGCCAAGGTGAGATTGTCCGGTGAGCCGGACATTAATCTCGCAAAATACATGCCTGGTCTAGGAAAGAGCTACTACTCCAAGAGGCGAAGAGCGAAAAGGTTACAAGTATGTTATAAATGTGCTAGATGGAATTGTAACCAGACTTGTCGTTCATTAGGTTTTGCGTCCAGCAATAGAGAAGGCAAACTTTCATTTATTAAGAATGGTTTGAGTAATGAGTCGCTGGATAATGTTTTGTTAACTCTCGAGTCACATTCTTGTGGGCTTGTTCAGCGTGAATTGCTTAATCTATGGACACAATTTCGTGATGAATTGCAGTGTTATAGTCTAGGGAATCTGACTAAAAACGACCCTGTTTGCCAGTTTATAAGAAAACTAGATGGGAAGCAAATCCCCAACTCATAGAAGGCGTTTCAGCCGTTACTGGACGTAAAACTAGAGGAAGATGTGAGCCACAATCACACTACTTGTATATTTGAATGTGTGTTGTTGTTGTCGAATTTTTTTTCTTTCTTGTTTCGTTTGATCTGATTATCAATGTTGTTTTTGTGTTGTTGTTTTTTGTTGATTTTGTTTGTTTTAATTTCAAGTTTTCTTTTTGACAAACCATATGACTACCCTATGGCATAAGTACACGTGGGAGACAAGTGTGGAGGTTTTGTCAACCTCCACCGAAAGTGTATCTCTATTTTTTATGCTTCACGTGGGAGACAAATGTGGGGGTTTTTGTCAACCCCCGCCGAAAGTGTATCTCCATTTTCCATGCTTCACGTGGGAGACAAGTGTGTAGGTTTTGTCAAACCCCACCGAAAGCATATCTCATTTTTTTTCAAATCTTGGGGCGATAAATCTGCATCGAGCAACCCCCACCGAAAGTATGTCCACATGTGTCAAAATTTGAGAGTTTTATGGGTGTATATATACATTCTGCATATTTTCATATGTCATTCCATAACCTGTCTTGCAATTGAAAAGCATAATATCTAACGTGTCTTACACAAGATTAGAGCACTTGTAGGAATGGAGAAAACACCAATTCGGCGATTCCGCAATATATGCGTATTTTGCGGATCGCAATTTGGTAAAGATGGAGAGTTTACCACAGCAGCTCTTGATCTTGGTAGGACATTAGCTGCGAGGGGTATTAATTTGATTTATGGATGGGGTAGTCTTGGGTTAATGGGGTGTGTGTCAACAGCTGCATCCCTAGGAGGGAGCAAAGTTCTCGTCATTATACCTAAACCATTAGCTGTACGAGATATCGTAGGCAACACAATCGGGGAAGAGTTACAGGTCTCTAGCATGCATGAGCATATTGCACATATGGTTGTTAAGTCCGATGCATTTATAGCTTTGTCGGGTGGTTATGGTACATTAGAGGAGATATTTCAAATCACCTCTTGGGCACAACTAAACATCCATCGGAAACCCATTGGTTTGTTAAATGTTAATATTTTTTTTGATGGTTTGTTGTCCTTTCTTGATCAAGCTGTAGAAAAAAATTTCATCTCACTGTCAGCAAGGCAAATGCTGGTTACAGCTTCAACTGCAGGAGAGTTAATTGACAAGCTACAAGAATTCGTCTATTCACCTGATCCAACAATGGCTCGGATAAATTGGTTTGGAGAAGGCAACCAAAGGCGTCAACTGGATTTAACCCTCCATCTGTAATCTCTATTTGCTGGTTTGCTTCGTTTTTGTTTGCTTTCTTTTTAGTGTGTTTATTTGAGATTTTTCATGTCGTTTCTTTTGATCTTTTTCAGGTTATTTCTTTCGTCCCAGGTAATATTTTCTAATCTCGGTTTTTAGAGTGGTGGCTTAAAAGTTCAAGTTCTCTTGAAACGCATTCTGGATCTTTTCAATCCATAATGGCTGAATAAGGAGGCTAACTTGTAAACTTTGTAGACCCATTCTAACTAACTTGTTTTGTTTGCTGACTTGTTGAACTTTGTTATTTTATGAGTGAGTTTAGTTTTGCGTAATTTAGAGTTGTTATGTGTTTTTATCTTTATCAGTTTCGATTAAAAAAAAAACAATTGTGGAAAAACCTGAGAATGGCAGAATATGGGTTTTCTTAACTCTTGAAACGCATTCTCTCTCAATAAATCTGTAGTTTGTTTATTTCATGTTGTTTGAAGTGTCTTGTTCTTGTTTTGTTCTTTCATAATAAAGGTATATAGGCTGGAAACCTTAAGTCTGCGGGCTACTGGTCCTAAGGATTGTTGAAATATACAATCTTGCCTCAGGTGTAACAACGCCACGTACCTCTTTTCTTGCATTTTGTGTGTCGATGATAAGATAATGATTGAATTAAGAATAACTCTTGGAAAATGATAAATGATGCATGGATCTGTGTGCTTGAAATGTTTATTGGTGATAGGTGTCTATTTATGTATTACTTTTATATCAATTCGTCCATGTTTCTTTGCTATATTCCTTGGTATTTTTATGTTTTTGTGTGGTTTTGATGTTTGTAGGAGTTTTGGAGCAACTTGCACAAAAAATGGAGTAAAACCCTTCATTTTCACCTCTGCTAGTCAGTGATCTTCTCGGATTTAATTGTATTGATATACAATGAATCCGACGACATATTATATACCGTTTGAAAGCTCTCGAAGTCTATTTTCTGGAGAAATTTACGGTTTATAAATCCATTCAGTGTACCAAAAGTTGTAATCAAAACAGTGTGAGAAGTATAGAAATGTAATTCCACAAATCACTGTAGCATGTATAATACGGGACACTGTAGCAAGTTACTGTAGCAGAGTATTTAAGCACATTTTAAGGTTTTATTTTGAGAACTTGAAGAGGGGAGAACGTGGAGGAGGCTGCAGCTCTGGAATTCTTTCATCTCTTGGAGTTCTTGAAGGAAAAGGAAGCTTGGAAAGAGGAAGAACTACAATCCAAAGAGAATTACATCAAATTTGCTAAGTTTTTCCCTTCCCTTTCATTTTCTGGAATGTCTTCATTTTGTATTGTATTTACCACGTTCTTAAACATGTGTAACTGAATCTGAATTGGTTGAGGGTGATTTCAAAGCCCCTGATATGGTTTTTGTGAGTTAATTGTGCAAGAAGTTGTTATCCTATTCTCTAATTGAAGTTGCTTGTATTTTCCCATATCTAATGCTTATGATTGCTTGCTGATTGTATTTGGAATGGCCAACTGAATAGAATCTGGTTGTTGTCGATTGCTAGAGTAGAAATCTTGATCCGTAATTGTCTTGAATTTCTAATCCTTAGTAGCAAAATTGTGATCAGAGATTGCAATGGAGAATACAACCTAAGTTAAATAATCCGAGCTTGTGTGTTTATTGCTTAGATCAACCTATCTTTCTTATCGTAATGCATCCATTGAATTAAATTTAGAGAGCTTGTTCTAGGTTGTTTAATGATAGAGATTAAATAAAGAGTCTGTTTTATTTAACAACAAAGTAAGGAAAGATT
>SNVD02010845.1:0-53256 GCA_013180625.2 Boswellia sacra | reverse complement strand
TGGAGATATACTTTCGGCGGAGGTTGACGAAACCTCCACACTTGTCTCCACGTGTGCTTATGACATGGGGTAGTGATGAACACTTAAATATGCATGTTTAATAAGAGTTTAGTTCATCATATTGCATTAATAATGTCATTAAATTCCTCAACTTAAGCATATTTATAGCATTTGCATCTTTGGAATTAATTTCTCTTAATTTTGGTTTTGTTACAGGTTCGGTAAAATGGGCATAACTCTCTATTTATAGATCAGAATGGTGCAATTCTTAATGTTTTGGAAAGCTGATTTAATTGTCTACAAGATTGCATTTTCACAAGCATCATCAAATTCGGGCTCTTAGTGGACCAAAATTGGGCTTGAAGTGAACCCATCTACAGTCTCGGCCCAGTCTGATCAGGCCTCAGTATTTGGACCGTATCTCTCAAAATTTGTATCCAAATTGTGCAATTCAATATGTTATAGAAATCTGAGAGAAATATCTACAACTTTCATGAAGACATGTGATTAAAATTCACAACATTTTGATGTCAAAATGGATGGTCAAAGTCGGTGCCTAATGATCCCAATTGTCAAAGATATTTACAACTAATATTTGACAATTATGCCCTTGTAATTTGACAAGTTTGCCCCTGGATGTATCTATAAATAGAGGTGCCTAATGACCCATGAAGGCCAACATTTTGGCTTTGGCTAGGATCTTGTATTGTGTTTTGTGTGTTTATGTTATTAATGAATTTCCTTTTTCTTGCATTTTATTTTCTTTCTATTATAATGTTCTTCTAATTTCTCTTTTGCTAAAGTGAAAGGGTGAAACCCTTGATATGAGAATAAGGATTCTCTAACCCTTAATATGTGCTTAATAATCTTAATCTTATAATGTTTATTCAATATGATTTATATTTAATTTCTTAATCAATCTTGACACCACTCGTAAAGTTGAGGTCTTGATCCATTGTCGACAATCCTTGGCACATCAAATGCTTGGATCCTTTCTAGATGATGTATGGTTCTTCCTTACCGACACAAGTCTAGTTAGGAACCTTGAGTTGTTGTAGACATATGGTGATTGGCACATTGGATGCTTGAACCCATTTACAAGAAGTGGTATAAATATTGGTAATGAAACAAATATAATTCATATAACTAAAATGGGTTAATTATCCTTATTTGAATTATCAAGGGCGGATCCCCTAACATTAGCCTTCATTGTTATTGTGTTAATTCCTCTTGTATTTTAATTATTCTATTGTTTATGAACTTTTTATTTTATTTACTATGGTAGGTTCTACCACCTTTTGAAATTGTTCTTTAATTTACTATGGTTGGTTATACCACCTATTTCCATGGATGGTTTTACCTCCTTTTGCCTTTTGTTTTATATTTGAATGGTCGGTAATAACACCTACCATCTTACATATTTATTGATATTATCTTGTCATTTCTTTGAATTATTCACACTATATTTGCTTATCTTATAATTTGTAACGCTAAAATTCCCTTCCTCATGGATCGACCTCGGACTCACCGGGTTTATTACTTCGACACTCCTATACTTGGGAGACAATCCTTTTTCGGATGTGTCAAGTTTTTGGCGCCGTTTCCGGGGAAGGTAAAAATTGGCGTACAAAATTGTAAGTATTTTCTTTTCCCATTTCTATTTTATTTTTCTTGCATACGTTCATCTCTTCTCTCCCCCTTTCTATTTTTATTTTTTCTTGCATGTGTTCATCTTTTCTTTCTCTTTGCATTAATTGGTAGAATTGTTAATAGCCACTCATCTTGTCTTAAAAAAACAAAAAAAATCATGCTCATGCCCAACCAAGGACATTAATGGATTACATAAGAACTCATGCACAATCATGCATAGTCTTCCCTCATGATGCAAAATGTTTCAACCATGAATCGGATTTCATTCAATTCTTACCCCACTTTCATGGCCTAGATGTTGAAAACCCATTTTTGCATTTGAGAGAATTTAAAGATTTTTGCAATATCTATTATGACCTAAATTGTAGCATAAATATCTTCAGATTAAAGCTTTTTCCTTTTTCTTTAAAAGATAAAGCTAAAACATGGCTACAAAATCTTAGGTCAGGATCCATTAGCTCATGGGATGAAATGCAACAACAATTTCTTAAAGAATTCTTTCCTCCCTATGGAACAAATTCTCTCAAAAATCAAATCATCAATTTCACTCAAAAACAAGGAGAGACCTTTTAACAATGTTGGGATAGGTATAAAGCATTGCTTAATACTTGTCCTCATCATGGTTTGGAAACATGGGAACTAGTTTTAATTTTCTATGAAGGTCTTACACATCAAGCTAGGCAAATGATAGAATTATTGTGTGATGGACAATTTGAAAATAAAAACCCAGATGAAGCCATGGATTTCCTAGACTTAATAGCAAAAAATGCCCAAAATTGGAATAATGTTGACACCTATAAGGTACCAAGAACATCTAGTAGAGGCATTTATAACATTAGGGAGAATCATGATCATCATGCTAAATTTGCATCCCTAGCTAGAAAAGTCGAGGATTTAGAAATGTGGTCTATGCAAGAAACTGTCTGTCAAACTTGTAATTCTAGTGATCATCCTACGGATGATTACCCAATTGTGCCTACCTTTAGGAAAAGTCTCCATGAGCAAACCAACGTTTTAAACACTTTCCAAAGGTCAAATCCTAATCCTTACTCACAAAATTTTGGATGAAAAAATCACTTGAATTTTGGTTGGAGGAATGATAATAATGCACAATCTTACCAACCTTCCTTTCAATCATGTCAAAATTTTAAAAAAACTCATGATCATGCATCTTATAAGGATCTTGAAGAAACATGGAATTCATTCATTGCAAAGCAAGAGGCTTTTAATAGTCAAGTTGCTCAAACTATGGCAAACTTGAATGATGCTCTTGAAAAACTTGCATTTGCATTTAGTACTCATAAGAAAGGTGTGTTTCCATCTCAACTCGAGCCAACCCTCATCAATCCACATGTGAGTAATCCAAATGGCCAACATCTAGATGAAGATTCGGTAAGTGCTCTTCTCGAAGATTCGGTAAGTGCTCTTCATGATGGTAAGGTTGATCAAGAACATATTCCTAACCCTTATGAGAAAGATGATGAATCAATCCTAAAGGGTAAGGAAGATGTTAATCAACTTACACCTAACAAAGAAAAGACCGAATCCTTACTTTTGCATCATGGAAAGGAATTTAACCAAAATTTTGATATTAATGAATTTTTCGAGCATGATGAAAATGAGGAAGCTAATAAGATTAACGTGGAAGACTATATCCAAAATGAAAATTTTTCAAGTCCTTCAGAAATTGGGTTACCTAGTTCTTTTGAACCAAGTATGCAACTAGTGCCCATTGCTTCTAAAGAATTTTCATTGCTTGATTTTGTACAGGTGAAGGAGATTAAGAGTTGGGAGCCATGGTTCGAAAAAAGGGAGGAACAAACATCCACACTCAATAATGCATGCTTTAAGGACAAACAAACTCAGATAGTGGTAATCTCTTTCATTCTCACAAATAAAGGAAAAAGAAAGGTACCACCTCAATGGCATATTTTTGACCGTGGTAAATCACTTTCGAAGAGATCCCACTTTTTGCATTTCTTTATAATGATTGATCAAGTTTTATCCATCTATGCCATATTTTCATTTTTATTTTTATTCTTGATTTTTGCTATCATTTCTAGTTTGTTTTTATTTTATTTTGTGTGTGTTTATTTTATTTGTGTGTTTTTATTTTGTTTTCCGGTCAAGTGGCGGATACGGTATTCCGTGACTTTTAAAGTCGGTTTTTCAGTTCCCTAAAAACTATTGCTCACCTTGCATCCACTTTCTTTTCTTCTCTCTCATTTTCTTCACATGGATACCATTCTCTCAAAATTGCACAAACATTTTCCCTCTCTTCCTCAAAATGATTTGCTTAAAATTTATAAAGCTCGTGCAGAAAGACTAAGGTTGTTGATGCGTAAGGGTATTCCGGCTGATTTAAGATGGTTAATTGAAGCCAAGGTTCGATTCTCTTGTGAGTTTTCAGATAACTTGTTTCCCATAATGCCAGGTTTTGGGAAAAAGCTCTTATGCCAAACGAAGAGCGGAAGTTACAAGTTTGTCCCAAATGTGCAAGATGGACTTGGAACCAGCGTTGCTGCTCCTTGGGATATTTGCCTAACAATCGAGAGGATAAACTACAGTTCATCAAGAATGGACTGAGTAAGGAGTCTTTGGATGATATCCGAACGACTCTTGAGACGCATTCTTGTGGACTTGTGCAGCGTGAAATTTTTAATTTGTGGACACAATTCCGAGATGAGCAGGAACGCTATAGTCTTGGGAATCTGACTCAAAACGACCCTGTTTGCCAGTTTATAAGAAAACTGGATGGGAAGCATATCCCCAACTCATAGAAGGTGTTTAAGCCGTTTCTGGACGTAAAACCAGAGGAAGATGTGAGCCACAGTCACAACTACCTGTACATATGCATGCGTGCCATCATTTTTGAATTTTAATACCTCATTGCTGTCATTTTTTGAATTTGTATCTTTTGTTTGACTTATGGTGTCTTATTTCATCATCTTTTGACCTTTTTTTTTTCATTATTGTCAACTTTTTCAACAAACAATCGAGCTACCTAGATAGATATCATCATTAACATACCTTTTTGCACTCCATAAATACCACATGTCTTGTTCTCTTCTTCACACATAGTTAGAGAGTCACATAGACATGGAGGGAACTTCAAAACGTCGAATCCAAAGGATATGTGTATTCTGTGGATCTCGACCAGGTAAAAGTGAAGAGTTCGTAGAAGTAGCGAATTATCTTGGTAGGCTACTGGCTGAAAGAAAGATTCATGTGGTTTATGGGGGAGGTAGCCTCGGGTTAATGGGTTGTGTGTCAACAGCTGCACATGTAGGGGGTACTCAAGTCTTAGGAGTTATTCCTAAAGCTTTGGCTGTAGAAAGTATTGTTGGAAAAACGGTTGGGAAGGAGTTACAGGTCTCCTCTATGCATGAACGCATGGCACATATGCTCATCAATTCAGATGCATTTATTGCTTTACCAGGTGGCTTTGGCACTCTTGAAGAAATTTTTCAAATTGCCTCTTGGGCCCAACTGAATCTCCATCAAAAACCCATAGGTTTGTTGAATGTCAAATATTTCTTTGATCCTTTGATAAGTTTTGGGGAATTGCTTGGGTGCTCGTTGCATTGTATCCCTATTCAGCGGAAGATCCTATTTGTCTGGCCCTCTCTGCTGGTGAGCTACTTGACAAATTACAAGAAGTTGAGTATGAACCTGACCCAGTCTAGTACTCAAATTATTAGGCATGAGGGCAAAACAAAAAGTGCAAATTGGATTTGAATCACTTCCGTTTGTAATTGTTTTTTTTCTTCTGTCCTTTATTTTATTTTATTTTTAGCATGTTATTTTATGAGTCTTTCAGGTCATCTCTCTTGAATAACAGAAGCTTCAAGTAATGTCTCCTATACTTTATCTCTCTACATTTAAACATTGAGGACAATGTTTCATTTGGTTTGGGGGGGAAGGATAGTAGACATAAGTGTGTCTTGAAATTTTATTTTTTCTTGCAAAAAAAAAAAAAAAGAAAGCGAGTTAGTAATTAGATTTAGAGTGCGGTGTAAGGAGTTCAAATCCTTTTGAGACGCATTCTAGGTCAAGAATGGTAGAGTAAAGAGACCAATTTGAACTCTTGAAACCTATTCTAACCAATTTGTCAATTTATTTTGATCTTGTGAACTCATTTTAGCTAACTTGATATTATTTAGTCTTGATTTTTGAATTTTATAACAAGGAGGTCTTATTCATTTCACTTTGAATTATTCAAATCTATGAACTCTCACAACCTTATCATTTGAAAAAAAAAAAAGAACAATTGTGTGCTTATGTACTCATTAAGCAAGTATTCATGAACCTTTCTTCACATACACACACATACCTTGATGCATGATTGTGGGTGGCAAAATGAAATGTTGAAATATTTGAGTTCTTTTGTTTTGTTTAGGATAACAACACCAAGGAAGGGGAAAGTTAAAAAAAGAAAAAGAAAAAAAAAGTGAAAAAAAAATGAAAAAAAGAGAAAAAAAAAAGAAGAGAAAGCAATTGTGGATAAGTTTGGTCTCGTAGCCTCCTTAATTCGAGCAATTAAGCCTGAGGGGTGCCTCAACACCTAATACCCTAAGACCAACTGGTTTGGGAGCTATTGGCCCAAAGCTCGCTACATGGATTAAGGGGAAAGCTTAATGGGATTGAACATTGCACTATCCACAAGTTTCTAAGCAAAAATAAAGCATCGGCAACCCGAGTCGTTAAGCTTGAAGGGGTGTCTTAACACCTAATGCCCTAAGGCCAACTGGTCTGGAAGTCATTAGCCTAAGGCTCGCTACATGGGTTAAAGATGCATTCCTTCAAAAAAAAAAAAAAAAAAAGAGAGAGAGAAAAAAAAAATATATATATATATATAAAATGAATAAATGCCCCTTACCCAAGGTTGTTAGCCTTAACAACTACTAGAACCGATATGGCTTATTTCTAATAAGCCCCATAGTCATGTGTCAACTGAGCACAAAAGAAGGTTTGTGGATATCTTAACTGAAGGGTGCATGATCTTTTAAAAAAAAATCATTGAGAGTTTGTTTATTTGGATAAAATCAAGGAGAGTGCAATAATGACCACCTTGGATGTAAAATTCTATAAATCCCTTCTAAATAATAACGCTTTAATTGCTAGGGACTAGCAATAAGCTAGTTGGGGGGTGTGATGAACACTTAAATATGCATGTTTAATAAGAGTTTAGTTCATCATATTGCATTAATAGCGTCATTAAATTCCTCAACTTAAGCATATTTGTAGCATTTGCATCTTTGGAATTAATTTCTCTTAATTTTGGTTTTGTTACAGGTTCGGTAAAATGGGCATAACTCTCTATTTATAGATCAGAATGATACAATTCTTAATGTTTTGGAAAGCTGATTTAATTGTATACAAGATTGCATTTCACAAGCATCATCAAATTCGGGCTCTTAGTGGACCAAAATTGGGCTTGAAGTGAACCCATCTACAGTCTCGGCCCAGTCTGACCAGGCCTCAGTATTTGGATCGTATCTCTCAAAATACGTATCCAAATTGTGCAAATCAATATGTTCTAGAAAGCTGAGAGAAATATCTACAACTTTCATGAAGACATGTGATTAAAATTCACAACATTTCGATGTCAAAATTGATGGTCAAAGTCGGTGCCTAATGATCCCAATTGTCAAAGATATTTACAACTAATATTTGACAATTATGCCCTTGTAATTTGACAAGTTTGCCCCTGGATGTATCTATAAATAGAGGTGCCTTGTGACCCATTAGGGCATCTTGGCCTTGGCTGGAACATTTTGGCTTTGGCTAGGATCTTGTATTGTGTTTTGTGTGTTTATGTTATTAATGAATTTCCTTTTTCTTGCATTTTATTTTCTTTCTATTATAATGTTCTTCTAATTTCTCTTTTGCTAAGGTGAAAGGGTGAAACCCTTGATATGAGAATAAGGATTCTCTAACCCTTAATATGTGCTTAATAATCTTAATCTTATAATGTTTATTCAATATGATTTATATTTAATTTCTTAATCAATCTTGACACCACTCGTAAAGTGGAGGTCTTGATCCATTGTCGACAATCCTTGGCACATCAAATGCTTGGATCCTTTCTAGATGATGTATGGTTCTTCCTTACCGACACGAATCTAGTTAGGAACCTTGATTTGTTGTAGACATATGGTGATTGGCACATTGGATGCTTGAACCCATTTACAAGAAGTGGTATAAATATTGGTAATGAAACAAATATAATTCATATAACTAAAATGGGTTAATTATCCTTATTTGAAATATCAAGGGCGGATCCCCTAACCTTAGCCTTCATTGTTATTGTGTTAATTCCTCTTGTATTTTAATTATTCTATTGTTTATGAACTTTTATTTTATTTACTATGGTAGGTTCTACCACCTTATGAAATTGTTCTTTAATTTACTATGGTTGGTTATACCACCTATTTCCATGGATGGTTTTACCTCCTCTTGCTTTTGTTTTATATTTGAATGGTCGGTAATACCGCCTACCATCTTACATATTTATTGATATTATCTTGTCATTTCTTTGAATTATTCATATAATATTTGTTTAGCTTATAATTTGTAACGCTTAAATTCCCTTCCTCGTGGATCGACCCCGGTCTCACCGGGTTTTATTACTTCGACACTCCTATACTTGGGAGACAATCCTTTTTCGGATGTGTCAATAGCCATAGATTTTATTATAGGTTTGCCTAGAACTCAAAATGGGCATGATGCTATTTGGGTAGTTGTTGATAGATTGACTCAATCTGCACATTTCCTTTCCGTGCGTACTACCTTTACCATGGACCCATATGCTCAACTTTATATAAATGAAATTATTAGACTTCATGGGGTACTTGTGTCTATTATTTTTTATTAGGATCCAAGGTTCTGCTTCTTATTTTGGAAGAGTCTGCATAAAGCCATGGGTACTAATTGAATTTTAGTAACGCTTTTCACCCTCAAATGGATGGGCAATCTGAGTGGACTATTTAGATTTTGGAAGATATGCTAAGGGCTTATGTGATTGCTTTCAAGGGTAGCCGGGATAAGCATTTAACCTTAGTGAAATTTGCTTATAATAATAGTTATCAGACTATAATTAGTATGACCTCTTATGAAGTATTATATGGGAAGAAATGTAGATCTCCCGTTCATTAGGATGCGGTTGGTGATAGGAAGATACTTGGACCCAAAATCGTTCAACAAACTTTTGAAGTCATTGAGAAAGTGAAGGAAAGGATGAGAGCATCCCAGAGTAGATAGAAAAGCTATGCTGATTATCGAAGGAAGAAATTAGAATTTGAAGTGGGAGACAGTGTTTTCCTCAAAGTTGCCCCAATAAAATGAGTGATAAGATTTGATAAGAAAGGAAAGTTGAGTCCAAGGTATATTAGCCCTTATGAAATTTTGGAAAGAATTGGAAATGCAGTTTACTGGCTTGCACTGCCACCTTCACTGTCAAGTGTGCATGATGTGTTCCATGTATCTATGTTGAGGAAAAATGTTCCCAATCCTTCTCATGTGCTAAGTTCTGAATTACCAGAACTAAGAGATGATCTCTCATACGAGAAGAGGCCAATACAAATTGTAGACTGTAAAGAACATAAATTACAAAAGAAAAAGATGCCTTTGATGAAAGTACTTTGGAATAATCACTCCATCGAATAAGCAATATGAAAGCAAGAAGAAGAAATGCCCGACAAGTATCCTTTCTTGTTTGAGTAAATGGCATTGAGTTTCGAGGACGAAAATCTTTTTTTTTTTTTTTTTTTGGGGGGGGGGGGGGGGGGGGGGGGGGGGGGGGGGGGGAAGAGGGGGGGGAAGGAGGAACTATTGTAAAATCCTAAATTGTAAATTAATAAGTTGTCGTAAATTTATTGTTATGGAGCATGTATATTATTACTTGTGTGTCCATACAATTATCATGATAATGAATTAAAAATATTGAAAGGCATAATTGAAAGACTTAAGAATTGGAGGCTTTAACTTGATAATTGTGCATATGGTTATATATATATGGGGTGGGGGTTTAAGGTCTTTAGAGAATTAATTTTCTTCCCTTTCTCTTATACTCCAAGCCCTTTTTCTATTACAAGAAATTAAAGAAGAAGAAGAAGAAGAAAAAGCTAGAAGAAGAGAGATGGAATTCATCTTCTTCTTTAAGTTTTGGTCTTGATAAATGCATTTTGGTCATGAATTGTTATGTTAGTAAGTTGTATATGATACTTTTATGTCATGTATGCTTTGAAATCTCTTGGAAATCATGATGTGTTATAAGTCATGAAACATTCATATGGTTTGGATGATGTTAGGAAGCCATAGCTGATGCTTGGATTCAAAACTCTATAGGTTCTTTTGCTAAGTAGTATGTAATCCAAAAATTCCTAGAAATTCTAGGTTTTCTTTCTAATTCTAAAATTTTTTATGTTAAACTTCCAAGATCATTTAAAATTTTAATTCACCTAAAATTCAGAGTATACAATTTTTGGTGAATTTTTGAACCTTGCTGAAACAATTTGGAAATCCCTTGTTTCAAAACAGAGTATGGGGAATGAATTGTAGATGAGGGACTTATCTTTCATGAAAACCCTTGATTTTTAGTATGTGAAATCTTGAGCATGTTTCCTTATGAACTGAAAAATTTTATGATTTTTGAAGCTTTGTGTAAATTGTTATGATTTTTCAAAGTTGTATTTGTAAATCTAAAATTTTCAATCTTCAAAATAGAGTAAGCAAAATAAATTGTTTTTGACATACCTAAACTCAACAAAAAGTGGTGATTTTCGGAGTGATGATTCTTGTATATGTCTTTTACTAGACTAAAAAATTTTGCAATGATTTGATTATTGTTGGGACTTTTATATATTTTCAAAATTGTGCTACTTAGTTGAAAGGCTACTGGACAGAATTTGAAGTTGTGCGAAATTAAGTAATTTCAAGGGGTATGTGAACTCATTTTGATCTGATAATTTGCATGAGGTATTTTATATGTGTTTAAATGATTTCTACAAATTTTTGTAAGAATTAGGATAAGCATCATCTTTCTGCAAATTATCCAGCCAAGTGTGTGTAGTGTTAAGTTAGTGAATGGGTCACCTTTTGCTATTGTGTTTGATGATCCTTAAGGAAATTTTAATGATTTATAGGTTGAAACAAGGATCTTGCAGTGAAGCTTAATCAGGTAAATAAGTTAAACTTCTGATTGAGGACACAACGGATATATTCTTGTTTACAAGATGTATGTTTTAGTTCCATATGCTTATGCTTGAATGCCGTTTAAATTGGAAACGCTCCATGTATGATATGATTACTTTTGAGTGAGATACTATGTTTATGACATGTTTGAAATTTTTAATTGCAACATTGTGCACATGGATTTTGATATGGGATGGCATGAACATTATGTGATAAATGCTATTTGTTCTGAAATGGAAGATTCATGAATAATACCTTAGGGATCAAATTCTGATTGAGCGATTGATTGGACGGGGGCCACCTCTTGAGATTGTGCGGGGGCTATCTCTTGAAGGTTACAAAAAACACAAAATGTCACACACAATATAAAGTGCCACGTGTGTTAGCCCTAAGGCTACATGATAATTTTGATGATAACAATACACATTGATTCATAAGGTATTACAAATATGTTTATTTATGTGCAAGAATAAGATCATTGAAATAATTGTAAAATCAAGAAGAGGCTTATTAAAATGAAGTGTTGAAGCTAAGGAGAAGACTACATGTTAAAGGCACTAAAGTTTAAGAACAAGGTTTGATTCAAGGAATGTGACACATGAGCAATGTTCAATCAATTGGTCATATATTTCTCTACAAATATCCAAATAACGTGATTCTTGAGCCTTTGGAAAGCTTACTCAATTTATAACATTTCATATGTTTTAAAGAAAGACAAATGGAAGCAGCTGACATGAGCACCGAATACTCTTTTAGATATATCTTGAGCTAAAAAAATCAAAATGACTTGATTCTTGCGGCATTGGAAGCACATTTCATATGTTTTGAAGAAATTCAAATTTCAAACGGAAGGCCGACATAATTGACATGCAATTAGGTGGACTGACACAAAGAAGAAAAATCAACTCATTTGAGCACTGAATGATGTTTTGTCTATATCTTGAGTTAGAGATATTCAAATGACTTGATTCTTATGGCATTGGAAAGATGATTCAATGGAGCAGATTTCATATTCTTTTAAGAAATTCAAATTTTAAACAGAAGGCTGACAAAATTATCATTCAATTTGGTGGACTGACAGAAGGAAGAAAAATCAAGTTACATGAGCACTGAATGGTTTTTTGGCCATATCTTAAGCTATAGATATCTAAATGACTTGGTTCTTGATGCGTTGGAAAGCTTATTCAATTTTGCAGATCTTTTCTGTTTTGCAGATTTTCAAATTTCAAACGAAACATTGACAAAAATGGCATATAAGATTACAGTTTTTATAGTGGGCAGAAAATTTGGAGTTGGTGTCTTCACTTGATTAAGTTCATCTCATTTGCCTATAAAAGGAGCCCTTCTCCCATGCATTCAGCAAGAAAAGAGAAAAGAGCAAGAGAAGCATTTTATCAAGCAAAAAACAAGAGAAATATCAAGTCTAGAGAGCTTTTATATTCTTTATCTACTCTTTGAAGAGAGTTATACTTTTGTTGTAAAAATTACTTTGTTCTTGTATTGTGGTGAGAGTGAGATCTTCTTGTAAAGGATAAAAGTTATCCTTGAGAGAACTCTTTCCTTGGTGAGTTTGTTCATCAAGAAGAACTCTTGTGTGGTGTTATCAAGAGTTGAAGGAAGTTGCCTTGGTGAGGTTGTTCATCAAGAAGAACTCTTGGTGTGGTGTTATCAAGAGTTGAAGGAAGTTGCCTTGGTGAGGTTGTTCATCAAGAAGAACTCTTGGTGTGGTGTTATCAAGAGTTGGAAGAAAAAGTCTTGGTGAGGTTGTTCATCAAGCAAGTTGTAAAGATTTCTACAACTTAGTGGAAAGCTTAGCTCGTGGAGCTAGGAGCCCGTGGACGTAGGCAAGGTTTGCCGAACCACGTAAATTGAGTTTGCACTCTCTCCATCCCTATCTTCTTTACATTAACTTGCACTTGTGATTGTTCTTTATTGCTATTCTCTTGATTGCATTCTATTTTCATCTTCTTCACCTTTATTCTCAAAGAAAGAGTTATATAATTTTGATCTTCAAAGAAAAGTTTTACAAATCCGTTTTGATAAATAAAAACCCAATTCACCCCCCCTCTTGGGTTGCCATACCTGGGTCAACAAGTGGTATCAGAGCAAGGTTGCTCATTTTTTTTTAAATCTTAATCGATTTTGAGCTATGGCAACTTTTAATTCAACTTCATATGTTGAGGGACTTTCTATCTCTAGACCTCCATGTTTTAATGGAAGTGATTACTCTTATTGGAAAACTAGAATGAGTATTTTCTTGAAATCTTTTGATTATCATTTGTGGTCTATTGTTTTGGAAGGACCTTTTGTTCCTACCAAAATTGAAAATGGGGAATGCATGCTTAAAGAACCTAAAGAGTTTAGTGAAGATGATAAAAAGAAATTGAGTTTGAATGCTAAAGCTATGAATGTGTTATATTGTGCTCTAGATAGAAATGAGTTTAATAGAATATCTACTTGTTCTACGGCACAAGAAATATGGCACACACTTGAAGTAACTCATGAAGGAACTAGTCAAGTTAAAGAATCCAAAATTAGTATGCTAGTTCATAGTTATGAGCTTTTTAAGATGAAATCGGATGAATCAATTTCTGAAATGTTTACTAGATTTACGGATATTATTAATAGTTTGAAATCTCTTGGTAAATCTTATTCTAATGTTGAAATGGTGAGAAAGATTCTTAGGTGTCTACCAAAATCTTGGGAGCCAAAGGTGACGGCAATTCAAGAAGCAAAGGACCTCACCAAACTACCATTAGAAGAACTTATGGGTTCTCTCATAACTCATGAAATCATCTTGAAGGAGAATGAAGAAGAAGATTGTGAAGTGGCAAACATGTGCTTCATGGCTTTAAGTGAAGATGAGGTAAGTATTCTAAACTATGATCCTAAGCTTTTATATGATGAATTACTAGAAGCATTCCAAAATTTACATGTGCAAGTTGATAAAATTCAAAAATCAATGCTTTCAAAAAGAAGTCAAAAATCATATTATCTCAATTAGAAGAGTTGGTAGAAATAAATGAAGCTTTAGAAAATGAAAATGAAATTTTAAAGCAAAAAGATTTTGAAAGTTTGGAAAGTCAAATACATTTATTAAAAACTGAAAATGACATTTTAAAACAAAAGGATTTTGATAAATTGGAGAAACAAAATGCTATTTTGAAAAAGGAAAATAATAACTTAAGAAATATTGTTGATAGTTTTACAAAAAGCACAAAAAATTTGAATTCTATGTTACAAAACCAAAGGTGTGTTTTTGATAAAAGAGGGTTAGGATATAAAACTCATAAAAATCAAAAGTATTTTAAAAATTAGCATCTTCTAGGAATAATCCTAATCATTCATGTACTTATTGTGGAAGAAAAGGACACAAAGTGCATTCTTGCTATGTTAAGAGAAATCCTAATTTGAAACAAATATGGGTTCCAAAAAGGACCATAACTAACTCCCAAGGACCCAAGAACATTTGGGTACCAAAAAGTCTCTCTTTGATTATTGATTGTAGAAACAAAGGAGTGGCAAACACAAGTGGTACTTAGATAGTGGATGCTCAAGGCATATGACCGGAGATGTCTCCAAGTTCTCAAGATTAATCATTAAGAAATGAGGATATGTGACCTTCGATGATAATGCCAAAGGAAGGGTAATCGGACATGGTGATATTGGTAACCCTTATTCACCTATTATTAAAGATATTTTGCTTGTTCATGGTTTAAAACATGATTGGATTAGCATTAGTCAATTGTGTGATAAGGGATATTTTGTTACTTTTGAGCCTAATAGATGTGTGATTAAGGATGTTAGTAACAATAAGACATTATTTGTTGATAATAGATGTGGTAATATTTATACAATTGATATTGATGTTAATGATCATGTAGAAAATTGTTTCATTGTTAATTATGATGCTTGGTTATGGCATAGAAGATTAGGTGATGCTAGCATGGACACAATTTCAAAAATTTCTAAAAATGATTTAGTTGATGGTCTTCCAAAAATAAAATTTGAAAAGGATCAGATTTGTGATGCTTGTCAATTTGGAAAACAAGTGAGAACTTCTTTTAAACAAAAGAAATTTATTTCAACAAATAAACCTCTACAATTTCTTCATTTAGATTTATTTGGACCATCAAGAACTCAAAGCCTTGGTGGAAAGTATTATGTTTTTGTTATTGTGGATGATTATTCAAGATTCACTTGGGTATTATTCTTGAATACTAAAATGAGGCCACACAAGCTTTTTCAAAATTTGCAAAAAAAGTCCAAAATCAAAAAGGGTATTCTATTATGTCCATTAGAAGTGATCATGGTGGTGAAGTAGACAATATTGCATTTGAAAATCTTTGTGATGAAAATGGTTTTGAGCATAATTTTTCCTCACCTAGAACTCCACAACAAAATGGTATTGTTGAGAGGAAAAATATGACTATCCAAGAAATGGCTAGGACCATGTTACTTAAAAATAATTTGCCAAAATATTTTTGGGCCGAAGCCGTTAATACCGCATGCTTTATAATCAATAGAGTCCATATTAGAGCTTTAATAAAGAAAACTCCTTATGAACTTTTGAAAGGAAGAAAACCCAACATTGGATTTTTTAAAGTTTTTGGATGTAAATGTTTTATTTTAAACACCAAGATAACCTTGAAAATTTGATGCAAAAGCCGATGTTGGAATTTTTGTTGGCTACTCCAACCATAGTAAAGCATATAGAGTTTTTAACAAAAAGACTCTTACTATTGAAGAATTTATGCATGTTGAATTTGATGAAACTAATGTGATTTCTTCAAAGAATTTAGATGATGATATTGTTGAGGTAGAAATGCAAATCAAGGAATCAAGGCTTGATGAAAAGAGCCAAGATGAATTATAACTTCAACAAGAAAAGCTTGAGGAAGTAAATGATTCTTCCCAAGAATTACCAAAGGAATGGAGGTATGTAAAAGCTCACCCTGAAGATTTCATTATTGGTGAACCATCACAAGGTATGAGAACTAGATCTTCTTTTAGGAACTTTTGTAATCATTTTGCATTTATCTCTCAATTTGAACCAAAATCTTTTAAAGAAGCCAAAAATGAGGAAAGTTGGATTTTGGCTATGCAAGAAGAATTGAACCAATTTGAGAGAAATCAAGTTTGGGAATTAGTCTCTAGACCTAAATATTACTAAACCCCTTAGCCAAGATATATTTTGCATAATCAGAAGAGAATTAGGCATGTTAGATATGTCTTAATTTTGTTTTTATATGATAATCTTTGAATGATAGCATATGTTAAAGAGGAGAATATATTTAGGGGGAGTAATTAATTTGATTAAATCTTTTTGATGATAACAAAAGGGGGAGAAATGGATGGTTTGCTTATATTCATAACAAGTGCTATCTTTTTGCTTATTCTTAATTTTAATTTCATTCTTGATTTTAGATTATATTTTAAAGCAATCAATGGTTTGTCATCATAAAAAAGGGGGAGATTGTTAGCCCTAAGGCTACATGATAATTTTGATGATAACAATACACATTGATCCATAAGGTGTTACTAATATGTTTATTTATGTGCAAGAATAAGATCATTGAAATAATTGTAAAATCAAGAAGAGGCTTATTAAAATGAAGTGTTGAAGCTAAGGAGAAGATTACATGTTAAAGGCACCAAAGTTTAAGAACAAGGTTTGATTGAAGGAATATAACACATGAGCAATATTCAATCAATTGGTCATATATTTCTCTACAAATATCCAAATAACGTGATTCTTGAGCCTTTGGAAAGCTTACTCAATTTATAACATTTCATATGTTCTAAAGAAAGACAAATGGAAGCAGCTGACATGAGCACCGAATACTCTTTTAGACATATCTTGAGCTAAAAAAATCAAAATGACTTGATTCTTATGGCATTGGAAAGAGGACTTAATTAAGCACATTTCATATGTTTTGAATAAATTCAAATTTCAAACGGAAGGCCGACATAATTGACATGAAATTTGGTGGACTGACACAAAGAAGAAAAATCAACTCATTTGAGCACCGAATGATGTTTTGTCCATATCTTGAGTTAGAGATATTCAAATGACTTGATTCTTGTGGAATTGGAAAGATGATTCAATGGATCAGATTTCATATTCTTTTAATAAATTTAAATTTTAAATAGAAGGTTGACAAAATTATCATTCAATTTGGTGGACTGACAGAAGGAAGAAAAATCAAGTTACATGAGCACCGAATGGTTTTTTGGCCATATCTTAAGCTACAGATATCCAAATGACTTGGTTCTTGATGCGTTGGAAAGCTTATTCAATTTTTCAGATCTTTTATGTTTTATAGATTTTTAAATTTCAAACAAAACATTGACAAAAATGGCATACAAGATTACGGTTTTTATGGTGGACAGAAAATTTGGAGTTGGTGTCTTCACTTGATTAAGTTCATCTCATTTGCCTATAAAAGGAGCCCTTCTCCCATGCATTCAGCAAGAAAAGAGAAAAGAGCAAGAGAAGCATTTTATCAAGCAAAAAACAAGAGAAATATCAAGTCTAGAGAGCTTTTATATTCTTTATCTACTCTTTGAAGAGAGTTGTACTTTTGTTGTAAAAATTTACTTTGTTCTTGTATTGTGATGAGAGTGAGGTCTTCTTGTAAAGGATAAAAGTTATCCTTGGGAGAACTCTTTCCTTGGTGAGTTTGTTCATCAAGAAGAACTCTTGATGTGGTGTTATCAAGAGTTGAAGGAAGTTGCCTTGGTGAGGTTGTTCATCAAGAAGAACTCTTGGTGTGGTGTTATCAACAGTTGAAGAAAGTTGCCTTGGTGAGGTTGTTCATCAAGAAGAACTCTTGGTGTGGAGTTATCAAGAGTTGGAAGAAAAAGTCTTGGTGAGGTTGTTCATCAAGCAAGTTGTAAAGATTTCTACAACTTAGTGGAAAGCTTAGCTCGTGGAGCTAGGAGCCCGTGGACGTAGGCAAGGTTTGCCGAACCACGTAAATTGAGTTTGCACTCTCTCTATCCCTATCCTCTTTACATTTACTTGCATTTGTGATTGTTCATTTATTGCTATTCTTTTGATTGCATTCTATTTTCATCTTCTTCATCTTTATTCTCAAAGAAAGAGTTAACTAATTTTGATCTTTCAAGAAAAGTTTTACAAATCCGTTTTGATAAATAAAAACCCAATTCACCCCCCCTCTTGGGTTGCCATACCTGGGTCAACAACGTGTACATCATAATGGTTGATTGCATGGGGGCCATCTGTTGAGATTGTGTAGGAGCCACCTCTTAAGGGTTATAGAAACCACAAAGTGCCACACGCAATGCAAAGTATTACGTGTAGACCGTTTTGATTAATTGCATGGGGGCCACCTCTTGAAGGTTATAGAGACCACAAAGTGTCACACACAATGCAAAGTGCCACGTGCGGAATATTATGATTGATTGAATGAGGGGAGGTCTAGACCATGTGGTTCCTTGTGTGGGATTTGGTAGCATGGGCTCGGTATAACCTGGAGTGCCAGACTAGCCTCAAATTTGTGATAATAATTGATATAGGTTCCTAAGGTTGTGTTTGATATATGATAAGTATAATGAGTATGTGTATTGATGCATAAAGGGAAAAATGGCCCAATGAAGGCCTATTAGGTAGAAATATGGCGTAGGAGCGCAAGTAAGATTGCGTGGGAGTGCAACCTTTGCTGACTTAAGAATTTTAGACATGAACTTTGCGCTGGCATGCGGAGTGCATAGGGTAAGAGCGTAGCCCACATGGCTTACAACTTGCACCGAGACAGAAACTTTGCACAGGTGCGCAAGGTCCCTTGAACAGGAGCACAACCTTTAAAATTTGAAATTTGTTTGGATGGCTTGTATGATAAGAAATTGGTTATTATGTGACAAGCAATGGTTATGAGTTGTTTTTCCATATGAATTCTCCATCATTAGCAATTGTTAATGCAGTAACCTAACTTACTTACCGAGTTAATACTCATTAGTCTGCTGTGCACCTCAGGTGACTGAAGGATTTTAGCTAGTATGAAGGATTTTGGCATAGTGACGACAGAGTTGCCTTGGTAACTATGTCTTTGCCGCACCATCATCATTATTTTCGTTTACCATTATTTTAATTTTTGAACTACAGTTGTATATAATACTTTTTTGTAGTTGTCATTTGTTGGGAACTCTAGTCTATTAATAAAATATGCTTTTGTCTGCCATAGTTCTGAACTAAAAGTTATCAATGAATGTCATTTGTTCCACTCAAGATCCCTTAGGGTTCGGGGTGTGACAACTAGTCTAGAAGGATAAGGAGGCAATGCAAGACTGAAAGGCTACAGAAGTTTGTAATGATTGCAATATGGTGCATTCAAGAAGACCTATCACTAAGACCAACCGTGAAGAAAGTTGCTCAGGTGATGGAAATAGTAGTTGAAGTCCCTGCTCTTCTAGGGCCAAACTCTTTTGTCAATTCCATATAACTCGTTTTGCATTTAAATCCAAAGTCGATGTATCTACTTTATGCATGTTTAATGTCAAATAATTGTTTCCTATCAGTTAGATATGCGAGCAATACTTAATCTATACAAATTGACTTGGCATAAATTTAATGGACGAATAAAAATTCTAGATACACAAAAGATATTTTAATAAATGATGGCATAATCCTTCATCTAATAATTTGTGTAATATCAATTTGTATGAATAAAGTTGTATAACTTATCGCGTTATGTGGTATGAAAAAATTTGTATAACTTAGTTACATAAGAAATATTATTGCTTAATATATGATCTAATGTCAAGTAATTACCTACAGGAAGTGAGTTTGTAGATTCACTTAAAAATCTCCATTTTGTTCTATCACTGCACTGTTCCTTACAAGCTGATTTCATGATCAATGGTCAAAGTCAGTGGCACTAAATAACTACGAAAAGCTAGACAAGGCAAATGATTAGTATATTTATGTTTCCAAAAGAAATCTACCCTGATAATAAGTTAATGTCCATCTCTGAAACCATGTGGCTCTGATTTCCACCTGAAACTTGACATTCTGATCTGTTTCATCTCAAATACCTCTGCCATATGGTTTTCTTCTAATCAACTGGCCGTCTGGGTAAGAGTTTGTATCCTGTGTGCATTAGATTATATTTAATGGCTGACCATCAGGGCCTGCTCAAGTAATTGCCTTTTACTTATCCCCTTGAATTGAAACCCACGTTTAGCAACATTCAGGTTTATTATTTCCATTAATGTCACTCGTAATCAGAACCTTAACCTTAGTCATAAAAACCGATGACTGTATGGGCCTCAGATAAAACCTAAGATGGTATAATTACCAGGAAAAAGAAAAAAAAACCTTCAAGGGGCCAATGGTCATCATCCAAGCTCAGGGCTGAAATCTTTGTTATGTCTGCTGGGAAAGCCTACAATCTTTGGTGTTTTCCATCGTGTTGGGATCTTGTGACTCAATTTTTTGTTTAACTTGACTTTTTCATCAAAGCTTAAGAAAATCATAGGAAACAGAAAAATAGAGTTAACTAGAAGAACTTGACTTTCTCCCACATTGAATAGTTGTAAGGGAGGTCTTAAATTTATAAAGAGAATCAATTCTTCCATCCAATAGGTTATTCTTTTGGTCATGTGTCTCCTCTTAGATACAGTATTGGTGAGTTCTCCTTTAATGAATAGTTATGAAAGGTGGTTTTAGATAATATCTTTATGGGAAAATTGGTACTTCCCATAAATTATGACTACAATATCAAATTTTACCTCTAAAAAATAAGTTGTTCTCAACTGAAAGCATAATTCATAGAGGTAGTGATATAACATAAGATACTCTACTCGTTCTGGTGACCAAATTTAGAAATGATGGTCTACTACAAATTCATGACCAAATGATTACTTGCCTGGCCTGGCTGATTGGGGCAATATTATTGATAATAAACTACAAAAGAGTCTAAATTGAATTCATAAAAGAGAATGGATTTGGAGGAATAGAGACTTTGCCAGATCCTTCCAGCATCTGAGCAACTTTCTTCATGGTAGGCCAATGTGATGGATCCTCCTGAATGCACCAGAATGTAATCATGACAAATCTCTCTACATTTTTCATGTCTTCCACTGCCTCTTCATCATTCTCCACTAACAACTCCAACTTTCCTTCTTTAAAGCAGTCAAATGCCCAATCCACAAGTACCATTTAACATTCTTCCTTAGCACCCACCTCGAAGTTTCTCCTGCAGCACACGATCTCAAGCAAGAAAATTCCAAAGTTGTCAACATCAACTTTACTTGTTATGGGCACGTTCCTGAACCATTCAGGTGCCACATACCCTTTGGTTCCCCTTATCCTAGTTGTGGTGTAAGTTTGGTCTATCTTTAAAAGCTTGGCCAATCCAAGATCATAAATTCGTGCTGTAAGTGACACAACCCGCCTCTAGCTACACGGGCAAATCATGCCTAAAACTATGGACTCCTAACTGTTTCTTAATTCTTGTCTTTCTCATGAAACAAACTTGAAATAATTTCAATTACAACCACAAAAAAAAAATTTCCTACAATATAAATGTTACAACCTTAATATATCTTCGCACCATCATGTGGCTGGGCCTCCAAACTTCTAACTAAATCACATGTTGCTTTCACTTGGGGGAAAAATTTTTAAAAGGAAAGAAAAATAAAACAAAAGAGTGAGTATAAAACTTAGTGAGTCGGGATAAAGATATATTTGTAAATAAATCTAAAAAAATTATATTATTATAAAATAAATCTTTGCTTTATATATAAAAAAATTGTCTTTATAACCCATAACTTTCATATCATCTGAAATGTCATAAAACTTTAAAATAAATAACCATTGACAGACTAAATTCATCAAAATACTACTTCTTGTTGTCTATACTTAAAACAATAAAATAATCATCTTCAATCATATAATAAAGATGCTCTTGATGATCATGCTAAAACATTTATTCAACTGTGATTTAATTCAAAATGCATAACTTTCTGTACAAATCTTCTTTTAAAAAGAAATTTATATAACTCATGAAAAGAATTATGCTTTAGTTTTTATAAAACTATAAAATAATGAAGCTGTTGAGAGTATATAAACTATCATAATAAAATTTTTTCTAAAAATTTTGGATAAATTTTATAAAAATTTGCTAAGCATCTTTCTTTTCTGAATACTTTTCTTAATTCATATAAATATTTAAAACTCGTACTGATATACTAAACAAGTACCCCTTAAGCTGTCTGATCCTACTTGGCGAGATCCAACATCGCACAGGCAGAGCTATCTGTACCTGGCGAGATCTAACATCCCACAGGCCTGCTATACTAGTCACATGCATGCGCAGAGTTACCCCGAAAGGACTAAAGCGCCAAGATCACACGGCCCAAAGCCTCTATATGTGTCTGAACGGGCCCTAAAGGCCTCTATCTATATCACTGTCTAAGTGATATGAATAACTGTTTGAGTATCTGGGTACTAGCTTAGTATAACATAACTGCTCTTTCTTATTTTTATTAAAAACTAATTTCATTTAAAAACTGCTTTATATGCTAAAATTTCTCTTTTCAAGCAATTTATCAAAATCTGCAAATTTTATGTAAGCTAAAACTGAAAATATTTGTATTATTTGAATTAATCCAGGACAAACATTTAAAAGGATATTTCTAAATACTTTAAGAAATTCTTAAGTCAAATGACTATAAAAACTTTAAATATCAATGCTTTCACACTTTCTTTAAATTTAGGAATTATAACTCTCTGAAAACTAAAATGCACTGCAAATATAAAATCTGATTTTTCTTTCTAAATGTTATATCTTTGTTCAAAAACTAATTCTAAAACTAAAATTTATGTCTATAACTATTTTGAAAAATAGCTTTAAAATATCTTAATGATTGAAAGCAAGTATAACAAATAGGTCTATCTACCCTCAAGAACTACAAAAGAAACTAACTTGAATTCTTCTAAATTCGCTAAAATTCTCGAAAATTCTATAAAATACTAAATAAACATAAGTAAGTAAATACTACAACATATTTCTTAATTATTCAGAAAAATAAATCTTCTACTCTCTCTAAAAATTTCTAAAATATCCATAAAATATAATCCTTTTCTACTCACTAATTTGGTTGTACAACTGGGTTAGCTCGTAATTGATTCCAAAGTAGACGGTCCACCTAGCTGGCCACATCCTTCAACAAGGAATTAATCCTTCCTTATCCTAACATCATAAAAGAGCTCATCACATCATATTCAATTCATAATCAACTTGAATTTTTAAAATTCCCAATATCCAACTTCATATCTTAATCCAATCAATCCTAATTGACTCTATTTCCAAACTTCTTAAACAGAGCAAGTATTGTTCTCTGATTTTTAATAAATAATTGACTAATCCAAATGGTCTAATATATAGATCTTCTACACATACATATCTAATACAATATAAAATTTCATAGCATTCTACGTTCATTATATACCTCAAAATCTTCATGTTTCCAGATACAAAAATTCTGTAAATCTGTTTCCAGAATGACCTCTCTCTTTTCCAAAATACACGATAATTTGTAATAAATTCTTAAAATCATAAAACTCTCCAGATTTAAACTAGATATATACAAACTCGTATCCCAAATTTCATAATTTTTGAAGACCTCTAGATACTTCAAGTAACTTACCCAAAACTGATTTTCTGCAGAAAAACTGAATTTCCAGTAGTGAACAGTAAACTTGGAAAATTCATATAAAATTGCATACTCAACATTTTTCAATGAATCCAACTTTTAACAAATTCTTATGATGTCTATTTTAATATATAAATTTGATAATCAAATTCAAAGCCAACAAATTGTAGGAATTTTTGGAAGTGCTACTATTCATAGAACCTTAGATTTCCATCATTATCATCAAAACTTAACATTCTTTCAAACAATTTCCATAAAATTATCAAGAATGTGAAATACATTAGATAATACTTCCAATTTTATCATTGTTCTTCCTTCTCTCTCTAAAAATTTTTCAAATGTTAAATAACTCCTCTAAAATTCGTATCTATAGGTAGGAATCAAAATATTGAATCTAATTTAAGTTAAAGATGAAGGAATTACCTTAACAAGGCCTGAAATCGTCCAAAATTTGCCATTTCCCTTAAGCTCTCTCCCCCTTCTCACGTCTGTCTTCTTCTCTTCTCTCTAGATTTTTCTTTCTTCTTCTTTTTTTCCCATTTTCTATCTCTCCCTTCTCTTACATTTTGTAAAATATTCTTAGGCTGGGCTATTTAATCTCATGGGCTTTACAGTAAGACAGTCATCCAAAAGGATATTTTGACGCTTGATGTCACAATGTATGTCTGGTTGATGCATTCTTCATGCAAATAAAGCAACCCCTCGTAGTTCCAAATGCAATCTGCATCCTTCTATACCAATTGGGTTTCAAATTTCCAAAAAGAGAGTTTGCTAAAGAGCCATTGCACAAGTATTCATACATGAGAATGCGATGCTACCCCTCATTACAGAAACCTACCAGCCAGACTAAATTCTTGTGATTTGTTTGGCAAATTGTGTTCATTTCTGCTTTGAACTCTTGCTTACCTTCATCCACCATCTTGTTTAACCTCTTTTCTGCAACCAATTTTTTATCCTCAATTGCTAAAACTCCTTTGTAAACAGCTCCAAAAGCACCACTTCCGAGCTCTCCCTTGAATCCCTTTGTGACTTCCTCTAGCTCTTTATAAAAGAAACTTCTGAGATTCATGGCTGGTATGCCTTTATGTGGCTGAACTTTTTTCAGCTTCATTCCATTCAAGCAGTGAAATAAAATGCAGGTCACTAATAATAAGAGGAGAATTAGAAAGATTAAGCTACCTATTAACACTGATAAAATGTAAAGCAATGTTGAATTTTCTTTCTTCTTTGGAACATGACCTGGAGAAGTGGAGTTATATTTCCTTACTTCTATCAGGGCTTTGCCTTCAATTTTGGAATCCATCCTCCCATATGAGAGAGGAAGTCTCTTCTTCCAACATTCTGCGTTTCTGAAAATGGCAACAGCACAAAAGCAATCACTCCAGCAAGCCTGTCTACACCAATTCTCACTCACATTTTTCAAAATGATCATAATCATATGAAGGCCAATCCATATTAAGCATCTCTCGAAATTCAAAATGATCAATTTCTTGGGATGCATTATCACAACTCTGTGGAACAAAACTTGGTTTGCACCCCTTCATCACATCATCTGGATTCAAGAAGTAGTACCCAACAGGGCAGTGGCAAACTGTCATCGAATCATCTCCCGGAGCGCAGTAGCTATTTAACCCACAAACCCCAGTAACTATTTCTCTACTCAACAAATTTCTGATGGTATAAATGACAAAGCGGACCAAGCAGCAATTGATGCAGAGCTCTTAGGATGGGCGTATTGCCTAAAAACACCATCATAATCAAGAATTGCTCTATGGTAGAAAAGTTATGATGATGCTGGAATTGATCTTACTTGATTAAGTATGCCTCCGGTACTCGATATTATATATATATATATCCAGATTGGTTAAATATCACCTGCTAGCCACTTCTTGTAGAAGTTTTAGATGACCAATAAACATAATTAGCTATATCCTGGGGGAAATTTGTGGTATGGAGGACGAGATTCCCGTCAACCTGTAACGTGAACATGAATCTTCCACTCGAATAATTCTTCTTTGAGATAGAAGCAATAAGTTTAATGCCTCGATTCATAGTCTGTGTGGGTAGAATTGTGTCTGCTGGTTGATCGAAACTCTACCACAAATTGACAGAATCTCGGCTTGCTAGCACAAAGTTTCCTGTGTTAAGCATGGTGGCATATGCAACTGAAGTACCACCAGGTTCAGCAATCTATCTCTGGATACCTACTGAATCGATGAGAACCAAACCATCTGTGGTAAGGACAACTGTGGATCCTTTTTGCACTAGATTTTTTCTATTGCTGGCCAGACAATAGTTTTTTTCGGTATTTTATTAAACCAAATGGCGAGCAAGAAGCCCTTGTTTTCAATTTGTTTGAAACCAAAAGCAAATTCACCATATCCTGATACCCACGAAGATGAGGAAGAGCCATTATCATTTGATGCCTTACGAGATGAATCCAAAGTTATATTACTATAACTTTGAGTAGCACTGGAAATTGATTGCAATCAAAGCATCAGGAAGCAAAGAGGGTATAGAAATACAAGAACCATATTTGTCTATTCCACGAGAGTTAAACAATAGCCTGGATTACACACATCAACAGAACTGTAATCTTGAAACCTGTAGGAAGGTTGCAATTTGCGAGGGAGATAGAATCAGATCAAATTAGTAAGTCTACGCTATGCTAACAAACAAAATATTGATTTCCTACTTTCCTACATTCAAAACTACCGGCCTGAGAAAAGATACATAAATCAATGTTTTAGAAAACCATGCATACTCTTTAACTATAATCTATAAATTAATGGTGGCAGAACAGAAAGTTTCCATCCCTGGACTATGTTTGATAGCAAATATATTATAAATTCCTGCTCTATTGAAAGTGGTGTTTTCCGAATTCCACTACACATCAAACAACTATATTATGCTATAATATATATACACACAGAAAGAAGAAATGATTAGAGTAGCATAATCCATGATTTTCCTAACTCTTGAGCTAATTCATTTGAATTTGGAAAGACAACATGGAAGAGGAAAGTTAAACAGCCGTATTTGGCAATTGGCACTATCTTATTTTGTACTGGATTTTCTATAAAAATAATGTTATACTTACATCTTACATATAATCCAAACTCTATAACATGACGTAGCAGTCTATATGACAAAATCCTATTAGAGACGTAACTTCCCTCATCCTTTTTTATTTTTCACTCTTCTAGAGAATTTTTGTCATGTAGACTATTACATCAGTTTGTAGAGTTTGTGTTATATACAGATTGTAAGTTTAACATTATTATTTTTGTTAAAAGACTTACGGTTATTCTCAATAAGTAATAATCATTAAATCATAGTATCTTGGAGTCACATAAAATCAAAGTTATAAAAATGATTGGTCACTCCACCTAATCGGTTAGCTTAGCTTTTTGACCATATATTTCCTTCAAGAAGAGGATTGTTGAGTTGACCTACGTTATATAGTTCTAAGGAGCGGTTTTGGTTATATTTTGAGTGTGAAAGAAAATTGGTCATATTTTTATAAAGATAATTTCTAGAGCACAAAGATTTATGCTGTAAGTTTTAACATGTTTTCCCCTCAATAAATATATTATGTACGATGACAATTTTATCAAATTTTAACTCCAAAATTATAATTATTGTTAATACCCATATTTTCTAACTCTCTAAATTAGTCCCCCATAATTAAGAACTCCGGATCCGCCCCTGAATATATTGATGTACAATAGGTTGTTCTCAACTGCAAACACAATTCATAGAGGTAATGATATAACATAAGATACTCCACTCGTTCTAATGAAACCTGCCTGGAAAATTTAAAAATGATGGTCTACTACAAATCCATGAGCAAATGATTTGCTTGCCTGGCTCGGCTGATTGGGGCAAATATTATTGATAATAATAAACTGTTGCGCAAACTGGAAGTGAAAGCAACAAAACAACCAAAATGCACAACCACAAAATATGCTAGATAATTGAATATAATAGCAACTAAAGAGGCAACCAATCAACCAACAATGCAAAATAGAAAGAACACTAAAATTTAACGAGGTTCGATATAAGTACCTACGTCTTCGGACCCCGCTGAAGAAACCTTCCACTATCTTCAAAGAGAATTACAAACTTTTGGGCCACAATACAAATACGACAACTGTTAAGCCAAACTGCAATTACACGAATAGTTGGGTCAAACTGTAATTATCCAAACAATTGGACAATACTATAAATACCCAAAACCAAATGAGGAAAAAGCAAATATTACAAACTTTAAGGCCTTAATGAAAAGCCCTTAAACTATGAGGTCTTATATATGAGACCTTATAAATATAGGGAGTAGAGGAGAATTTCCAATGGGACAACTAAGTGAGAAGACTTGGCTTTAATTTATAAGCCCAAGTCTCTCCAACACAAAGACTCTCACTTCATATGGGATCCTTGCACACACAAACAATTGGCTAAAGAGCCAAAATTCCAACAATTCTCCACCTTGGCGATTTAGCCAATCCACCACAAAACTCTTCTTTTTCTCTTATTCTCTCTCACAGTTGCAACGCCTCCAAAATGCGCCCAATGGCGTAATCAAACTCGCACAATGTTGATCAAGTTCAAACAATGACTGAACTTGATCGCTGTCACAACCTTAATCAACATATCTGCAGGATTCTCGGCAGTCTCAATCTTCTAAAGTAAGATTCTTTCTTCATCAATGATCTCCCGCACAAAATGATACCAAACATCAATATGCTTCGTACGAATATGGAACATTGGATTCTTCGCTAAATGGATAGCACTCTGACTGTCAGAATAAAGACTGATCTTCTTCTGCTCAATTCCCAATTCATTCAGTAATCCTTGTAACCAAATAGCTTCCTTCACAGCCTCTGTCATTGCCATATACTCTGCCTCTGTAGTAAACAAAGCCACCGTAGACTTCCAACTCACTGGTGTTCTTGCAAGAGTAAACATATAACCGATTGTCGACCGACGTTTATCCAAATCACCAGCATAATCTGAATCAACATAACCAATAGCATTCTGATAACACGTATCATCCCTCTCAAAGACTAAGCCAACATCTATGATTTTCAATAAATACCGTAGAATCCATTTCACTGCTTGCCAGTGTCCTTTACTAGGATCATGTATACACCTGCTCACAACTCCAACTGCATGTGAAATATCGGGTCTTGTATACACCATAGCATACATCAGGCTACCAATTGCATTAGCATATGGAACTAGAGACATATACTCTCGTTCCTCATTTGTACTAGGAGATAAAGATGCACTAAGCTTCATATGAGGAGCAAGTGGGATACTTACAGGTTTTGACTACTCTGAAATACCAAACCGTTGTAATACCTTCTTCAGATACTGCTTCTGAGTCAAACAAATCTTGCCTCTCTGTTTATCTCTGCTAATCTCCATACCTAGTATCTTTTTAGCTTCACCCAAATCTTTCATCGCAAACTCTCAATTCAACTGAGTCTTCAACTTTGTAATTTCTTCGACATTCGTCGAAGCTATCAACATATCATCAACATACAAGAGTAGATAAATGAAATAACCATCACGTAGCCTCCGAAAATACACACAATTATCATAAATCGCTCAAATCGCTTGTACTACTGTCTAGGAGATTGCTTCAAACCACAAACGATCTTTTCAGTTTGCAAACCAAATTTTCCTTACCAGCAACTTTGAATCCCTCTAGCTAAGTCATATAGATTTCCTCTTCCAAGTCACCATGTAAAAATGTAATTTTTACATCAAGTTAAACTAGTTCCATATTCATCTGAGCTACCAAGGCCAACAAAATTCTAATGGAAGAATGCTCACAACTGGAGAAAATACCTTATTGTAATCAATTCCTTCTCTCTGAGTGTAGCCTTTAACTACCAACCTTGCCTTGTAGCGGACGTTATTCTTGTTAGGAAATCCATCTTTCTTTACATATACCCATTTGCACCCAATTGCCTTTTTACCCTTCGGTAGTTGAGCTAGCTCCCAAGTTTCATTCTTTTGAAGGACTGCATCTCTTCGCTTATAGCTTTTTTCACTCATCAACTTCAGAACATCTGACTGCCTCTCTATAAGTGGAAGGAACATCACCATCTACAATTGGAAGTGCAAAAGCCACCATATCAGCAAATCGAGCAGGTCTGCGAATCTCACGTCTTGGCCTATTAATTACAATAAATTCTTGTTGCTGTTGAGGTTCCTGAGTAGAACCCTCACCATAATCTCCCAAATCTTCTTCTATCATAGGAGTACCATCATCTGTCTTAACAGATCTAACTAGGTTTAATGTCGTCGTTTCAAACTCCACTTGCTGCTGACTATGCCCCACCTGTTGTGGAGTACCATTCACCTTTGTCTGGTTTTTTGATTTCTTTGACATTGAAGACTCATCAAATGTCACATCTCGACTGGATACAATCTTCCTCGAACTAGGACACATATGATAAGTACAACCTGAATCCATAATCCACTCATCAGAACCAGAAGTGGATGGATGACCAACTAGATATATATCTGAATCACTATCATCCTCACGCTCAACAACACATGCATCAGAAACAGCCTTGCCCTTATCTTTCTTTTTCAACTTAGGACAATCTTTCTTCCAGTGCCCTTTCTCACGACAAAAGGCACACTCATCTTTTCCTAATCTACCCCTTGACCAAGATTTTTTCCTTTTTCCTGGTTTCGTACTTTGACTACGCCCTCTCACTGTCAATGCATCTACTGACTCATCCCTATGTTCCCTTTGATCTTTCTTACGAATTTCATAATTCAACAAAGCAGAACAAACTTCTTCAAAAGATAGTTTATCTTTTCCATGGACAAGAGTAATGCACAAATAATCTAATTCATCAGGAAGTGAGTCAATCAATAACATAGCCTTAATTTCATCTTTAAAGGTTTCATCTAAGTTTAACAAATCAGTAGTTAACTTATTAAACTCATCAATATGAGAACTGATGCTCGTACCTGGTTTCAACTGAAGACGAAACAATCTCTTCAAAAGATACAGTCGATTCTCATTGCTTTTCTTCATATATTTGTTTTCTAGCGCCTTCCACAGTTTGCTTGCAGATGTCTCTTTTGTGAACGGATACTTCTGTTCTCTACACAAGCAAGAGCGAATTAACCCACAAGCTTTTATATTCAGCCTGTCCCAATCTCTTGCACTGATATCTTTTGATTTTGTTTCTTCCAGAACAATATTCAAATCTTGCTGATACAACCCATCCAACACCTCACTTTACCATAAGCCGAAATTATTTCGGCCATCAAATTTTTTAACATCTATTTTTGCATTTGTCACAGTCACTGTATTCTCTGGTACAGTTGATGATGAAGCCATCACTACCTCTCACAAATAAGCTCGATATACAAATCACCAATAACCAAGCTCCAAACAAACTATTATACTCAATAACTAGCAATCCAAACTCAACAGCCCAGAATAGTAATAAGTGCTTCAATGAAATAGCCACTAACTACCCAAAACCTTAGGCTCTGATACCAATTGTTACGCAGACCGGAAGCGAAAGCAACAAAACAACCAAAATGCACAATCACAAAATATGCTAGATAATTGAATATAATAGCAACTAAAGAGACAACCAGTCAAGCAACAATGTAAAATAGAAAGAACACCAAGATTTAACGAGGTTCGGTATAAGTACCTACGTCCTCGGGCGCCGCTGAAGAAATCTTCCACTATCTTCAAAGAGAATTATAAACTTTTAGGCCACAATACAAATATCACAACTATTGGGTCAAACTGCAATTATCTGAATAGTTGGGCTAAATTGTAATTACCCAAACAATTGGGCAATACTACAAAACCCAAAACCAAAGGAGAAAAAAGCAAATATTATAAACTTTAAGGTCCTTAATGAAAGGCCCTTAAACTATGAGGTCTTATATGTCAGACCTTACAAATATAGGGAGTAGAGGAGAATTTTCAATGGGACAACTAAGTGAGAAGACTTGGTTTTAATTTATAAGCCCAAGTCTCTCCAACATAAAGACTTCCACTCCATGTGAGATCCTTGCACACACAAACAATTGGCTAAAGAGCCAAAACTCCAACAAAAACTACAAAAGAGTCTACATTGAATTCATTAAAGAGGATGGATTTGATGGAATAGAGACTTCGTCAGATCTTTTCAGCATCTAAGTAACCATCTTCATGGTAGAATTGTGTCTGTTGGTTTATCAAAACTCTGCCACAGATTGGCAGAATCTCGGCCTGCCAACATAAAGTTTCCTATGTCTAGCATGGCAGCGTATGCAACTCCATGAGCGCCAGGTTCAGCGATCTGTGTCTGCCAGCCTGTTAAATCGCTAAGAATCAACTGACCATCTGTGATAGGTGCAGATATGGATCCGCTTTGCACTAGATTATTTCTGTTGGCTGACCAGACAGGTTCTGTCAGCTATTTTATTAAAGCAGATGGCCAGCAAGAAGCCCTTATTTTCAATTTGTCTAAAACCAAAAGCAAATTCACCAAAGGGTGATAGCCATGAAGACAAGGCAGAGCCATCATCATCATCTGATGCAGTAAGAGTTGAGCCTAGGGATACATTACTACAAGTTTGAGCAGCACTAGAAATTTAAGTAAAAAAAAAAAAAAGAAGAAGAAGAAGCAGAAAGTTTAAGCAAATACAAGAGCCATATGTGTCTATTATTCACATCAACAGAACTGTAATCTTGCAACTAAGCCATATATAGGAGGCTTGCATTTTGTCATGGAGATAGAATCAGATCAAATTAGTTAGTCTACGCTATGCTAACGAGCAAAATATCGATTCCCTACTCTCCTTCATTGAATCTGTCGGCCCGATAATATATAGATAAATTAATTTATTAGTCAACTACGCACACTCCTTGACTATAATCTATAAATTAATGGTGGCTGAACAGAAGGTTTTCATTCCTGGACAACGAATGGCTGTAAATGCATAGTACCTTCCTGCTCCATTGAAACAGGCATTTTCTAAATTCCACTAGACTACTATACTATGTTATAATATGAAAAGCCCTATTTGGCAATTGGCAGTGTCTTGTTTTGTATTGGAAATTTTATATACATATCAATATCATAACGATCATCATCTATTCGCTTGTCAATATGACTCATTTCAATAAATTAAGAAAATGAAAAAATTTATAATATGCGCTATAATTAGGGTAAATAATTAACATTAAGTGTAATAAGAGGATTATAATATATTGAATTGGATAATTAAATCAAATTATGTAAATGCTAAATATTGCCTCGGTGAAGGATATTTTAAACATCCATATTAGCACATTGATTTAATTTATCTTTTATAAATTTATATTATGAGTTGGCTGAATTATTATTCAGTAATGTTATTGAACCCATTGCATAAAATATGAAATATAATCAAATTAAAGGGAATATTTTATGTTTGAAAAGAACATTAATTGTTTTATCGGAGGGTTAGTTAAATTCTAGTTTTTGTAAGCAAATTATGGAATAAGGTGTTAAGTATCCAACAATAGAGTTAAGAGGGGATTGCTTGATAGCTCAAATACACCTTCTTTGACGCTTATGGAATATCACAATAAAGAACCAAATAGCATTAAGCAAGTTGTCCAACTATACATCTCAATAATTCAACAACTTGCTTAAGTTTTTTTTTTTTTATTTAAGAGAGAGTTAAGACTTGACTGAAATTAAGATTCTATCCTCAACTTGACTACTATTATTATTATTATTATTTTCCAACCAGTTTGTCTTTAATTTCTAATCAAGGTTAATTATAGTATTTATGTAAAAAAAAACTCAAATTAAAGGGTATTTGAAAAGTTTAAACATCATGACTTTATCTAAGACAAGACATATATTTTCTTGTTGTCTGTCTTTAAAGCTTGACCACTTATTACGTCTTTTACGGCCTATTGAGTCGTTGATCTTTAACGCTCGAGATTTTTCATAAATTTTTAACACAGCAGAACAAAAAGACAAAAAAGACTTAGCCATTAATCTATCAATATCGACAGGGAATAATTACAAATTTTTTTAGGGTAGGCTAAAATTCCCACTAAAGTTTAGTTTGTAACTCTTTTTTTTTTTTTTAACAAAAACTCCATATATACACGTAATATGTGCAAGATAAAAAAGGTATTTATATTTATATTTATATTTATTTATTTTTATTTAAATATTAAAAAAATTCAGAGGAAAAGAGAGAGAATAATTGAAATCTAACTTTAGCTTAGTTAAATTGAAATTTTGGTGATTACATTTTATAACAAAAAAGTAAAAAGAAAATAAAGATTATATGAACAAAAATTTTCTTTTAAATATGGAACAATAAGATGTAAAATAAATCTTTTTCATATAAATTTTTTTTTCTAAAGTTTGGATGGATTAGAAGTAATAAATTTTATTTGGAAGCAAGATTATAAATATTAAAATTTTAACTTATTATATGAAATTGAGATTTTTTTGCAAATTTAGCTGGGCTGTGGCGAAGCCCAACCAACCTCTGGTTCCGCCACTAAATATCGAATTGTGGTCATAATCACATATTGGCATATAAATTTTTTTAGTATCTTACTTCTTTTTGTATTCCACCTTCAGCTTTGTTCCATTTTCATAATTGTTTCTAATCTTTAGGACTGTAATCTAAGGACCAGTATTAATCTCACAACATAACATATAAAGTATGTTTAGTACACGATACTATATAATATTATTTTACTACATTATATTAAATAGTATAATACATGTTTTAGTGTTCATTTAGCATGCTATTAATTAACACAAAGTATAACCCTTATATGCATCAATATTGTATTAAATTAAGTAGATCTAATCTATTAAATTAGTATTATATTGTATAGCACTAATAAAAATGTCAAAATTATCTCTATAAAATTATATATATCCAACAATATCCTCTAATTTTTAAAATTTTAAGAATAAATAAAGATGTATTTAATAGATAAATTATAAAATCAAATTTATTTTAAAATTTATATTCTAAAAAAAAAGAAAGGATGAAGGGAGTCACCTCTCCCACTGGGTGACACCAGAGGTTCACTGACTCTGTTAGGTCAATTGGTATCTAATATGTCACCGTAAACTCAAATTATAAAAAAATCTTACTTTTTTTTGCATAAATTAATACAATACATGAGTATAACAAATACTATATAATTTTGACATAATATTATTTTTAGTATTATATAATACAATATTATATAATATAATATTATAATATATTATACAATATCCTGTTTCAAACATACCCATATAGGCTTATCATTTCACACATATAGACCCTCTCCAAATGGATCGAATTTGATGCGAAGCTTTTCTTGCAAATATCGTGATAAAAAATTACAACTAATGTAATTTTTAAAGTATTAATAGGGCATTTTAGTCAATGGATAATAATAAGGAATTTTGAGAACTGTGATAAAAGTCCAAGCTGGTAAAAAAAGAAAAAAAATCATGTTGCTCATCTTCTAAGCTCAAGGCTGAAGTCTCCGCCGCGGAACAACCGATCCGTTTGCGTTTGAGCAGACGTAGTCTAACCTTTAACTAATTTCGCTGCTTTTCACCACCGTGAGCTATCCAGCCAGCCGCCGCTCTTCTTGAACAGGTACTCTTTTTGTTTGTTTTCTTTCTTAGTTTAAAGCAAAATTTTCGTTGAAGTTTGAGAATGTAGATTAGAATATTTATGTTGTTATTAATAGGATTACAAGATATGGAGATGAAGTGAATATCTTTACATTCAATGGAAACCTAACTGGAATTTTGGATTACTTTGGATGTTGATGCTAATTTGAGGGCTTTATTGATGAAAGAAGATATTCAATTGGAACATAAACTGAGGCATTGAATGGAAATTAGATATGCCGGTACTGCATTTTTTTTTCCTCTAAAAAAAAAATTCAATTAATTGAATCAACTGATTTAGAGACTTGTGTAGTGATTGTCGATTGATTTGATTGCATTCATCAGCTTGCAACAAATTAAGGTTATAAAATGTCAGTTTAAAGTAATGGTAAAGTTAACAATGTTTATGAAGCAATAGAACATTCATCTGTGAAAATAAAATATTTGACTGATAAGCAGTACCTAAAATGGGAGACCATGTTGAAGATTTCTCTTATGTCTCTCTCACAGGTTCAAGGTTTTCAAATCCAATTAAAGGGGAAAATATGTTCCTAACAAGGTAATTTTTTTTATTTTTTTTTTTTTGTGCATTGTAGTTTATGAACAATTAAATGTATTAAACTTGTGCAATGTTAATAGGACTGAATATGATAGAGGAGTGAATACTTTCTCTCCAGAAGGGAGATTGTTTCAGGTTGAATATGCTATTGAGGCCATCAAGGTAAACAAAAAGTTCTTTTTCTCCATTTCTCTGTTGAAATATATATATATGAGTTTTTTTGTTTGTTTCCCTAGAGAGTAGGTGTATTTGTTTTTGTATTTTGAGTTTTTGTTTTCAAAATATAGTAAAAATATGTGGTTGGTTTTAAATTTTCATTTGTATTTTGAAAATAATATGTGGTTGATATTGATTTAAAATGCATTGGTAAATGTGCATTGTCAAAAATGTTTTATCAAAATGAAAACAAACAAAGCTGTTTTCTAGGGATTTTTCCTTTCATTTTATATTTTTTAAAATTTAGTAGTCAATTTTATGTGTGTCAATGTAGAAGCTCATTCATGAGGCTTGATTAGGATTACTTTGGTTGAAAACTATAGAATAGGTTTTTTCTGTTTGTTTCCTCTCAAGAAACTTTAAGAAAAAATAAAATGAAATATAGTGCATATGTTCAGCATTCTAATGACTAGTGGTCATATTTCTGTGTGCCTATGAAGAAGTTCATTCATGATACTCAGTTAGGATTTACCTTGTATAATTTTACTGATCATGTTATATCAAAATTCTGATCAAAATTATCTGTGGGTTTTGATTTAATAATGCAGCTGGGTTCCACTGCAATTGGGTTGAAAACAAAAGAAGGTGTTGTGCTTGCGGTTGAGAAAAGAATCACTTCACCTCTGCTGGTCTGTATTTTTCTTTTCTGGTTCTTTCTTACTCGATTGCTTGTGTTATGTTTTATGCTTCTTGCTTTGTTCAATAGTTTTAGTAATAAAAGAGTTTAAATTAAATGGTCAATGGTACTAGCTTGTTTCTAGTGTAGAAGTGTTGCACATTTTCCATTGTGTTAGGGGCATGTATAATTCATTATACCAAGTGCAGTACATGTGCAAACAGTCGTGCATCCTTCTCTAATTTTTTGAAGTGACTTTTGCTAGGGTTAGAGGAAGTAACCCCCAAGGGTTAGGCTTAGTAGTAAGAAGCCCTTGGCTTCACCATTATGGTCAAGGGTTCAAATGTCTTTGAGGCTGGACACATTTTTGGTATTTATATATCCACTTATTTCTCAGCTGCGAAGCTTATAGAGTTGGCCTTAGCATTCAATTTAGAAGTCAATGAGAAAAGGAGAAAATCAATGAAAGAAGGAGAAGGTTATGGAATTTCTAAGTCAAAATAATTATATATATATATATATATATATATATATATATATATATATATATTAAGTTAAAGAGGAAGGAATTTGCCCTTGTTTTGAAGGGTCAAAGTCCTTTCTTTAAACAATTGTCAGTACTCTAATCTAAACATGGGAATGTAGGTAAAAGCACAGAACCATTGCTTAGGTTTATTTTCTAATGCAGAAAATATGATATATCTCTGCATTTGTGCAGCCGTTCAACTTGATTGGATTTGGATTGTGACTGTGCATATTGTAGCAGCTAGAGGCATTGCTGTTTTTGTCAACATTTATCTGTGCAACATCATCATATGTGATCATTCTGTATGCATCTTGTTAAAGATCATAAAATTTTTGAGATAAGAATTATTTGCGAAAAGGAATTGTAAGAAACTATCAGATAAAAATTTTGTGATCATTTCTTGTTGATTTTCATATGAGAGATCAATTTGTACTTAAAGTTAGGTTGGACCGTATTCCTCGAGAACCCTAGATCAGATAAAACCTATTATTGAGGAGTAAGAAACTCTCATTTCTACTGCCTGGACATTCAGGTACGAGTAACTTAATTTGCAATGAGATTATTGTAACTAAATTTGACTACTACTGTATTCTCTTGATTCACGTGGTAACATTTGACAATTTCTGCAATTAGTATTGCAACTTCTTCTGTGAATCATTTTTTTTTTTTTTTAATTTTTTTGGCCCCAGGAACCTAGCAGTGTTGAGAAAATTATGGAAATTGATGACCACATAGGATGTGCTATGAGTGGGTTGATTGCTGATGCTCGTACGCTTGTTGAGCATGCACGAGTAGAAACTCAGGTACTATGTTGTTGATTTCTGTTGCTTGTGTGATTTTCGAACAAGTATGACCTGAAACTATTGCTATTATAATATGCCTATTATCCTATGGAAAGTAGCCCTTGTACCAATTTCTTGAATTCTCTTATACAGAACAATAGATTCTCATATGGAGAGCCAATGACTGTGGAATCCACAACTCAAGCACTTTGTGATCTGGCACTGCGTTTTGGTGAAGGTGATGAAGAGTCTATGGTAATTATCTCTTCCTCTTCTTATTTTCATTTATTTGTTATGATGCCTGAGTAAAATATTTCAGGTTAAACTATTCAGTGCTGTTAATTTTCAGCTACTGCTGATTAAGAATGCTTGTTTTGTGCTTGATATTTACTTTCACTATTGAGAAAGATAAAAGCAACTTTGTTGTGCAAGTGCCCTTTTTTTGGTGTTATGTTAGATCATAGATATGTGATGATTGTGTGCGTTTTTTCTCACGCAGTCTCGACCATTTGGAGTATCTCTTCTGATTGCCGGTCATGATGAGAATGGACCCAGCTTGTAAGTACTAGTTTGCTTAAGATGTACGGATATATGAATAGAAAGTAATTAGCATTGTGATAATTGGTTATCATCCCCATGAATGTGCTTTAATTTGGTGGTAGTCCGGTAATAGTAGATATTATCATGTGTACTGTGATCCTCTTGTCACGACAACCCAACATAACTGGTCAGAATGTGCTTGTCAGCTACGGGTAGTTAATTCTATGTTTTAAAGCTCTAGGCTAGGAGTCATGAACTAATCAATCTTTGTGTTACTTATATTTTCTTGCAATGTTCATGGTTTGCCGTTATCCAATATCAAGAATGGCGTTGAGTAATCTTTCTTGTTCCCAGACTGTGTCACATATTTAATGTTTAAGTTCAGTAGGTTAATTCTTAGTGCATTTATTGTCAGTTTTTACCTCGGTTAATGTGTTAGCAGGAACTCTAGTTATAGATCCTAGTAAACTTGCAGTTGATAGTTTTCTGTTGGGGCATGCTTGTGGCAATTGTGATGATGCTAATGTGTAATCTCTTTGGGCAACTTTTTGTTTTTTGGTCTTCTTGGTTTTTAATACAATGCCGCTGACTTTGTATATCCTGATGTTTTCCCGATTATTTAATCCGAAAGTAAATATGCTTGATGCAGGTACTACACAGATCCATCTGGCACATTCTGGCAATGCAATGCTAAAGCTATTGGTTCAGGTTCAGAAGGAGCTGACAGTTCTCTGCAGGAGCAATTTAATAAGGTCTATCTCTCTCTCTCTCTCTCTCTCTCTCTCTCTCTCTCTCTCTCTCTCTCTCTCCCCCTCTCCCTCTTCCACTCTGCGTGTCTGCTGTGCTGGAAATTATTTTGTTTTACCCATGGGAAGATGAATGACTGTCTATAGCTCCATAATTATAGGAGTCTGAATTTTTAAGCTGGTAGGCTGGTCAGCAATTTTATTTTATTTTTTTTAATCTTGTTTAGCCATATATTATAGGAAACTTCACCTTCTATGCCAAGATCACAAATTCCATAGCTTGTTTGGATTTTGATTTACTGTAAAATTGATACTGAATTTTAGTTGATCAACATTTTGCAGGACTTGACTCTTCAAGAAGCTGAGACGATTGCTCTATCCATTCTGAAGCAAGTAATGGAAGAAAAGGTAAGAGATATATCATAATGTAATGCAAATATTTATTTCTGACTCCCTATAGTTTATTTATTTGTTAATGTGACTCCATTGAACAATGTTGCCGATATCAGGTGACCCCAAATAATGTTGATATCGCAAAGGTAGCTCCAACATACCATCTCTATAGCCCTGCTGAGGTGGAGGCTGTCATTAGTCGCCTATGAGCAGGATGAGCAAATCTTATCGTAAGGAATCTTAACGAGCTTCAGTTGTTTTTCAGCTCATTGCAATCAACTCCAAAAACAGACCATATTTTTATTAGTGAAAAGCATGATGATTGCATGCAAGCTATGACAATTAGCAAACCAGCCAATGGTGGATTTTCTTTTCTTCTTATAACTTTGCAAATATACCTCCCAGTCCATTTTTTCTAGATGGTACTTTTCCAGAATTTATGTTGCTTTGTCTCTTTTCAATCCTGAAAATTAAGCAACTAAAGTTAAATTTAGATTTCCATTCTAAACTTTCCAGGATTTGGAATAATTGATCATTCCTCTGAGGACTTAATCCTCTGAAATCCTCTGAAGCCCTATTGGAAAACTGTAGATAATATTATTTGACGTGCAACAAGCTCCAAGAATAATGATTAACAACGCTTGTGCACAGATAATTAGAAATACTACAGGAAACTCATCTTTTAAGGTTTCAGAAGCTTTCAAGTAGTTTTCGCCAGTTTGGTTGGTACATTGTGAGGAAACGAAACAGGAAGTAATATAATATTAGCTGCAACTATTGCAAGAAACTGGAAAATTTTCTTGCTTTGAGCCAATAATCTTCTACCCTTTGGTTAATGCACAAGTGATACTTTTGATTAAATCTGCAATTAGGGTATTTGGTAACTCATTTAAAAATCATTTAAAACCTTTTTATAAAATAATCAAATTTATTAAAGGTTTTAAAAAACAGGGAGTTGAATGTTTTGAAGACTTGTTTCTGTTTTAGACTTGTAAAATCTGATCTACCTTGTATAAAAATATGGAAACAAAATTTACCCTTACCAATTAAAGTATACTTAAAAATTTATCTTTAACTAATAATAAAAATTCATTATATAATCATATTCCTCATTTTATTAAATTTTGAAAAATTAAAAAATTTGTCAATTGTTTGGAGATAGTAGTATAGTCAGTCACCAGCAATTGTCGCTCGGGCATGTCCAGCAACACTGTTGGTACAAAAATGAATGCAATGGCTGATTTATATGATAAAAAGGATACTTCTATTGTATGATATTAAGTTTGGCCACAATAGAGGAGGAAATTGTCGAGCCGTTTTTGTAGCTGATCAATTTATTATTGGACTGGTCCTGGCAAAGATTTTAAGTTTTTATATAATAATTAAATATTTTTTTGAATATAAATATATTTAAATAAATTTATATTTTTCTTAGTACTTAATAAAATTAGTAATGAATTTAAAATATTTTAAAATTAGCTCATGAGATAAAGACAATTTTGGTGCTTTAAAAAGAACAACATTTTTTAAAATTTGGTTAATATTGTCTAGTAACTTATATTGTCTAATAACTTATATTGTAAACCAATTACTTCTACATAACAATCGAAGGAGCTTATCTCTTAACGTACTACAACCTAGACTAATCCTAGACTAGACATTATATAAAAGTTACAACCAAATCCATGACGCCTTAAAAAAAAAAAAAAAAAAAGGTTTAATGCTGAAGAATCTATATTGAACAGATAAATGAGGTTGGATTCGGAGGAGTAGACTTCAATGGTTCGTTCTATCATCTGAGCAACTTTCTTCACTGTACTTTTCCAAAAAAAAAAACGTTCTTCACTGTAGGTCTTAGAGATGGATCCTCTTGAATGCACCAGATTGCAATCATCATAAACTTCTCTACCCTCTTCATGTCTTCCATTGCCTCCTCATCAATTCTCCAATAACAGCCTCAATTTCCCTTCTTTCAAGCAATCATATGCCAGTGCGCAAGTATTATTTGACATTCTTGTTCTGCATCCAAGTCAAAGTTCCTTCTGCGGCAAACAAGCTGCAGCAACACGATCCTGAAGCTGTAAACATCAACTTTAACAGTGATAGGCAGGTTTTTGAACCATTCAGGTGCCACAGACCCTTTTGTTCCCCTTATCACAGTTGTGGTGTGAGTCTGGTCTAACTTCAAAAGTTTGGCCAAACCAATATCAGAAATTCTTGCTGTGAGACTGTCATCTATAAGGATATTTTGAGGCTTGATATCACAATGTATTTGCTGCATTCTTCATGCAAATAAAGCAGTCTTCTGACAGTTCCGGAAGCAATCTGCATCCTTTTGTACCAAGTGGGTCTTGAGTTGACAAAGAGCAAGTTTGCTAACGAGCTATTGTTCATGTATTCATCAGAAGAAGCCGGTGTTGTCTCTCATTGCAGAATCCCGGCAGCTGCACTAAATTCCTGTGATTTGTTCTGCCGATTGCCCTTATTTCTGAATTGAACTTTTGCTTACCCTCTCTTATTGTCTTGTTTAGCTTCTTGACTGCAGCGATTCTTTGATTCTTAGTTTTTAGGACTCCTTTATAAACAGTTCCAAAAGCACCTCTGGCCAGCTCTTTCTTGAATCGGCCTGTAACTTGCTCAAGCTCTTTGTGCAGGTTCACAGCTGGCACGTTTTTTGTTTGCTGAATTATTTTCATTTTCCTTTTAGTGGAGCTATAAAAGAAAACGGAAGTTGCTCGTACTAAGAGGACAATTAGAAAGACCGAGGCACCCGGCAGTCCTGACAAAATGGAGATCAATGTCGAATTTTCATTTTTCTCCAAGCCTGAACTTGCAGAAGTGGAGTTACCTATCCTTACTTTTATCGTGGCGTTTCATTGAATAGTGGGATCCGTCCATCCGTTTGGAGAGGAGAACTCCTCTTAAAGCAAGTTCCATTTCCAACGGTTTAATATTCAGTAGCAGCACAAAAACAATCGCTCAAGCAACTCGTCTACACCCTTTTTCATCCACCCCTGCGAAAAAATCATCAGCACTTCTATACCAGGCCGTATTGGGGATCTCCCTGAATTCAAAAAGATCCATTTCTTCAGATGCTTTATCACAACTATGTGGAACAAAGTTTTGTTGGCATCCCTTCATCTCATCATCTGGATCGATGAAGATGTAACCCGAAGAGTGCGGGCATGTATTTCTCGAATCAGCTCCCAAAGTGCAGTAGCTATCGAACCCGCAAGCTTCAATACCGAATTTTTTTGCAAGACTCCCGTAGATGTTTGAGGGTATAGAGGATGAATTGGACGAAGCCATAGACCACCCCCCACCTCTTGAAGTAGAGCTTTTGGGACAGATATTTTCTGAATACTCCATCATACTCCATAACGCCCTCTGGTAGAAGTCTTGAGTCGATAATGGATTTGCAAATATCCCTTGTTGTTGTTGACTGCTTCCATTTGTAAGGTATATATAGCCAGACTGGTTGAAGATCAGTTTGGGAGCCAATAAAACAGAACCAAAACTCTTCCATAACTGGGAAGAATCTCGGCTTGCCAGCACAAATTTTCCAGTGTCAAGCATAGCTGCATAGGCAACTTCAGTTTTTCTTCAGGTTCAGCAAACCATTTCTGCTTACTGATTGAATCAATGAGAATCAACTGGCCACCTGCTTTAAGTTTCACTTTGGACCCTCTACGCACAAGATCATCTATGTTGGATAACCACACAAAAGGGACTGTAAATATGCATTTCTTACTCCCTATAGTTTGTTTATTTATTTGCTAGTGCTACTTCCTGTCTTGAACAGTGTTTCTGATATTAATTGATATTGCCCAGGCTGCTCCAACATACAATCACCATAGTCGATTTTTCTCTTGTTCCTTTTAAAGTCGAAATATACCTCCAGTCCATCTTTTTATATAAGGTCTTTTTTTTTTTTCTCAGAATTAACGTTGGTGTCTGTCTGATGCAATCCTGAAATTCAATGCAAACAAAGTTGAATTTTGGTTCTAGACTTTCTAGGATCTAGAATGATTTATAATTCTGCTGAGGACATTAATCCTCTGCAACCCACTTGGAAAACTGAAGGAAATATTATTGACATGCAAAAAACTCCTGGAATAATGAACATTCTGGCTTATGGAGACATAATTTGTAGTATAGCAGAGACTCATTGTTTAAGGTCTCAGAAGCTCTGAACAAAGTCTTTTCCCAGCTCTGGTAGGCGTAGCATTACGTGCAAATAGATCACAAAGTTGTAGAATGTAAAGTATTGCAAGAAACTGCAAAACTTTCTTTCTCTGAACCAATAATTTTCTGACCTTTGTACTTAGCTTAATGCAGAAGTGATACTTTTAATTAAACTAGCCAGCAGCTTTCACTCAACTGTTAATCAGTTGAGTTAATCTTGTCAAACTTAAGCTAATTGCTTTATTATAGAAGGAATAACCCAAGTTCAAGAATAGAAAAATTCACAAATCCATCAAGCTAATTTGCTTTATAATGAAGACTAATTTTACCAAGACTTGACAATAGATAAAAAATACAATAACATGCACGAGAACTTCATAAAGAAAAAGAAATTAAAAAAAAAACCCTTAATGCTGAAGGATTTATACTGAGCTGATAAATGAGGTTGGATCTGGAGGAATAGAGACTCTAACCGCTCCTTCCATCATCTGAGCAACTTTCTTCATGGTAGGTCTTAGTGATGGATCCTCCTAAATGCACCAGATTGCAATCATCACAAACTTCTCTACCCTCTTCATGTCTTCCATCGCTTCCTCATCATTCTCCACTAACAGTTTCAATTTTCCTTCTCGCAAGCAATCAAATGCCCAGTCCGCAAGTATTCTTTGACATTCTTCTTCTGCATCAAACTCAAAGTTCCTTCTGCAGCAAACAAGCTCCAGCAACATAATTCCAAAGCTGTAAACATCTACTTTAACTGTGATAGGCAGGTTTTTGAACCATTCAGGTGCGACATACCCTTTGGTTCCCCTTATCCCAGTAGTAGTGTGAGTCTGGTCTACATTCAAAAGTTTGGCCAAGCCAAAATCAGAAATTCTTGCTGTGAGACTGTCATCCAGAAGGATATTTTGAGGCTTGATATCACAATGTATGATCTGGTTGCTGCATTCTTCATGCAAATAAAGCAGCCCTCTGGCAGTTCCAAAAGCAATCTGCATCCTCTTGTACCAAGTGGGTCTCGAGTTGGCAAAGAGCAAATCAGCTAATGAGCCATTGCTCATGTATTCATACACAAGAAGCCGGTGTTGCCCCTCGTTGCAGAACCCTAGGAGCTGGACTAAATTCTTGTGATTTGTTCTGCCAATTGCCCTCACTTCTGCTTTGAACTCCTCCTCACCTTCTCTTAGCGTCTTGCTTAGCTTCTTGATGGCTGCAATTCTTTGACTCTCAGTCTTTAGAACTCCTTTATAAACAGTTCCAAAAGAACCTTTACCCAGCTCCTCCTTGAATCCCCCTGTAACTTGCTCAAGCTCTTTGTAGCTGAAACTTTGGAGGTTCACAGCTGGCACGTCTCTTTGTTGCTGAATTATTTTCAATTTCCTTCTATTGGAGAGGCGAAAAAAAATGAAAGTTGCTGGTCCTAAGAGGAGAATTAGAAAGATTGAGCTACCCTGTAGTCCTAGCAAAATGTAGATCAGCGTTGAATTTTCTTTTTTCTGTGAACCTGAACTTGCAGTTGCAGAAGTGGTGGAGTTATCTTTTCTTACTTTTATGAGGGCAATCTCTCTAATTTCACTGGCACTGATCCTCCCATTTGGGAGAGGAGATCTCTTTTTCCAGCATGTTTGGTCTTCAAAATTGATAACAGAACAAAAACAATCGCTCAAGCAACTCTGTCTACACCAATCTTGCCCCACTCCCACCACAGTTTCATAATCAGCTCCATACCAATGCAAATGGGGGATCTCTCTGAATTCGAAAAGGTCCATTTCTTCAGATGCTTTATCACATCTCTGCGGAACAAAGTCTTGTTGGCATCCCTCATATTATCACCTGGATCTATGAAGGTGTAACCAGGACAATGGCAAATCTTTCTCGAGTCATATCCCAAAGTGCAGTAGCTATTAAACCCACAAGCTACACTTGTTGTAGTTCCCGCAACACTCATGCAGATGTCTTGCGGTATAGAGGACAAGTTGGACCAAGCCACAGACCACCCCCTAGCTCTGGAACTAGAGCTTTTGGGATAGATGTAATTCCTGAACACTCCATCATACTCCAAAATTGCCCTCTGGTAGAAATCTTGTGTCGATATTGGATTTGAAAATATTTCTTGTTGTGTGCTTCCATTTGAAAGGTATATATAGCCAGACTGGTTGAATATCAGTCGGGAGTCTAAAACTAGCTGATGACCTGCATCAGACCAGTAGAAAGAACCAGTAGATTTGAGCACTGGGTACATCGTGGGGTATAGGCGGAGACCGGCGTCTTTTTCAACTGTGAGCATATATCTTCCTCCTGAATAATTTGTATCCGAATAAGAAGCAATGAGTTCGGTGCCTTGATTGATCGTCTGTGTAGGTAGAATTGTATCCGTTGGATGAGCAAAACTTTCCCATAAACTGGAAGAATCTCGGCTCGCCAGCACAAAGTTTCCAGTGTCGAGCACAGCAGCATAGGCAACTTCAGTTGTAACTTCAGGTTCAGCAAAGCGTATCTGCTTGCCCGTTGAATCAGTGAGAATCAACTGGCCATCTGTTTTAAGTTCCACTTTGGACCCTCTCTGCACAAGACTATCTCTATTGGCTGACCACACAATGGTTCTTTCGTGTATTTTGTTAAACCAGATTGCTAGTAAAAAGCCACCATTGTCTCCAATTTGCCTGAAACCAAAGGCAAAATCACCAGATGGTGATACCCAGGGAGAGCCATCATCATTTGATGCAGTGAGAGATGAGCCTAAAGATATATTTCTATAGCTCTGATCAGCTGCACAGGAAATTGGAGAGAATACAAGAATCAAGAAGTAGGGAGGATATAGAAGTATACGAGCCATACGTGGGGTATTTTATCTTCGAGGGAAAATGTTAAACAATAGCTTGAATTATTCACAGCAACTGCAATGATAATTCCATCTCTGTATGACAACTAGTTTTGGCAAATATTAGATATATTGAACTCTCTATATATATTGGTCGAATTAATTATAGTTTTTTACGTGCCAATTTATTTTCAATGGATTTTCACATTTGTCATCCTTCTCCTCTACGTTATGACAGGAAGACTTGGACTTGATAAATTCTTCCTGTTCTTGCTAAGACTGCCAAACGATTTATTGTCTTTGAATACTGTATAAATGAATACAAAAGTTTTGACTTGATCCCAATTGCAGAAGTCTTCGTCAACTCTTCAACAACTTTATTAATTAACTTATTGTCACAGCCTGCCCAAAATTGCTTGTTAAATTAGGTCCAAACATGTATAAAGCTTGATCTAGTTTCTAAAAAGTTTACCGGGCCTAGTCCATTTTTTAGAAATCTCTAACGAGCATATGTGCTAGAATTCTTTATTTAAATATCTAGATATTTTAGGTGATGATTCTATATAGCTAATATTGACCCTTGGATGTATCGAATTTTAGTTGTTCATTTGTGAGAAGAATTAATATAAATACCCCTCCAAGCTTTATTTGTAAGTCAAGTTGTAATCAAGTGATTAATAAGAGTTATAATGTAATACAAAGTATTGTTGTTAGCAACTCTTATCTCCGTCTTCCAATACCTCATTTCTCTTGTCTAAAAGCTCCAAGCTCAAAGATCTTACTTTAGAAGCTTCTCCTTTAGTGAGCAAGCTAAGCTGCAAGGCTTACTTAGCAACTTTTGATGTGAGTTATCTAAGTGCCACATGGGTAATTCCGCTGCCAAAAACTAAGCCCGTGATAGGTGGTATCAAAGCCCGGTTTAGGATAGTGGGTGGTTATTGGTGTGATTATATACATGTTTAGAAGAGCTTTGTCAAAAAGACCATAAGAGTGTAAAGAGACTAGATTTTAAGTGAAACTGTTTGACCCCTCCAGCCTTTCCTAGAAGCTTTCCTAGTGTATATTAAATCATACCAACACTTACTACTATTATGGGTTATTGATTAGAGTAAGTTTCAAGCATAAGAGCATGATATCTGACATTAAGGTGATGGTGGAAGGGCAAGCTCGTGGTTGCAAAGAGTAGCCTTAGCCTAGTCCACAAAGGAAGCGTGGTAAGTCCAAAGCTCCAACTATAGAAGCCTTGGAGTCTTATGTTGCTACCATAGAGTATGTTTCCTCGAGTATGGATAAAACAATCGGGGGCCTCTCCGATCGTCTCGAAGGCCTAAAGATGGACTATGGGAAGATCACCTAAGTGGCCAAGTCTAGCATACTCGAGTTTAACCAAACCTTTAAAGGGGAACTTCTTACCCTCACACGAGAACTCGTTGGCTTGCGAACCTTTGTGGAGTATGAATTGCAAGCAATCTGTGTTGAAATGGAAAAGACATGAATGGACTAGGAGAAGCATAGATGTGACCGTGCTAGCCTAGCTTCTTCTAAAACCAGCAGGCTAAGCAATATGCAAGTGCCTACTCTTACCATATACTAGGCACTCGTCAAGCCACTGAGGTCAAGAACTTTTTGTTTGGCCTTTAGCAGGTACTTCGAGGCCAAAGATGTCCAAGACAATGCTTTAAGAATTGGCGTTGCACCCACATTCCTTCGTGATGTAGCCTAACTATGGTGGCGTCGTAAGCATTGCGACGCTAGCAAAGGTGTTTGTTCTATCCACACATGGAACAACTTCAAAAGAGAGTTTCGGAAACACTTCTCTCCAAGCAATAGATAAAAATGAGGTAAGGGGTTGTCTCTACCATTTAAACCAAAGTGGCACCATGTGGGATTATATCAAGGAGTTTACCACTATAATCCTGAAAATTGAGGATTTGTTTGACAAAGATTCTCTCTTTTACTTCCTTGATGGTCTCAAGAATTGGGCAAGGGTAAATCTTGAAAGGTGTGGTATCCAAGAACTTGACGAGGCCATATCCATAACCGAATCCCTTTGCATTACACATCCTAGTTCAAGGAGAGAAAGGCCAACCATGGCAAAGATAGGGGAGATAAGAGCACGAAGAAGGACCATGGGCCAAAGGAAAGCAGTACACATAAGCCTTCATAGGGTGACAAGCGTGACAAGCCTAGTGGAGGTAAGTCCAAAGTCCCTAAACCTAAAAGTCCTTGCTTCATTTGTGATGGACCACATTGGTGCGAGATTGCCCAAAACACAAGACCCTCAACGCCTTAACCACGTAACATGAAGGGGCACAAGAAGGAGAACCTTACGAAGGGATGGGTTCTCTCCGTATGATTGACATACTCAAGAGACCCGCACATACCAAGAAGAGTCTAATGTATGTAAGCGCCATATATAATCAATGGTAAAAACATATGTGCGATGTTAGATACCGGAACCATGCACAACTTCATCTCTATTGAAGAGGCCAAGTGGCTAGGCCTCACGTATAATAATGAAGGAGGCACAATCAAGGTGGTAAATGTTGACCCAGGCATGGCAACCCAAGAGGGGGGGTGAATTGGGTTTTTATTTATCAAAACGGATTTGTAAAACTTTTCTTGAAAGATCAAAATTAGTTTACTCTTTCTTTTGAGAATAAAGGTGAAGAAGATAAAAATAGAAGTTATCTAAGATGCAATCAAGAGAATAGCAATAATAAATAATCTCAAGTGCAAGTAAATATAAAGAGTATAGGGATAGAGAGAGTGCAAACTCAATTTACGTGGTTCGGCAAACCTTGCCTACGTCCACGGGCTCCTAGCTCCACGAGCTAAGCTTTCCACTAAGTTGTAGAAATCTTTACAACTTGCTTGATGAACAACCTCACCAAGACTTTTTTCTTCCAACTCTTGATAACACCACACCAAGAGTTCTTCTTGATGAACAACCTCACCAAGGCAACTTTCTTCAACTCTTGATAACACCACACCAAGAGTTCTTCTTGATGAACAACCTCACCAAGGCAACTTCCTTCAACTCTTGATAACACCACACCAAGAGTTCTTCTTGATGAACAACCTCACCAAGGCAACTTCCTTCAACTCTTGATAACACCACACCAAGAGTTCTTCTTGATGAACAAACTCACCAAGGAAAGAGTTCTCTCAAGAATAACTTTTATCCTTTACAAGAAGATCTCACTCTCACCACAATACAAGAACAAAGAAAATTTTTACAACAAAAGTACAACTCTCTTCAAAGAGTAGATAAAGAATATGAAAGCTCTCTAGACTTGATATTTCTCTTGTTTTATGCTTGATAGATACTTCTCTTGCTCTTTTTGAATGCATGGGAGAAGGGCTCCTTTTATAGGCAAATGAGATGAACTTGAACAAGTGAAGACACCAACTCCAAATTTTCTGCCCACCATAAAAATCGTAATCTTGTCTGCCATTTTTGTCAATGTTCCGTTTAAAATTTAAAAATCTGTAAAACATAAAAGATTTGCACATTTGAATAAGCTTTCCAACGCATCAAGAATCAAGTCATTTGGATATCTTTAGCTCAAGCTATGGCTAAAACACCATTCGGTGCTCATGTGACTTGATTTTTCTTTCTTGTGTCAGTTCACCAAATTGAATGATAATTCTGTCAGCCTTCCGTTTGCAATTTGAATTTCTTCAAAACATAAAAGATCTGCATATTTGAATAATCTTTCCAAAACATTAAGAATCAAAGAATTTGGATATCTCTATCTTAAGATATGGCCAAAACACCATTCGTGCTCATGTGAGTTGATTTTTCTTCCTTGTGTCAGTCCACCGAATTGCATGTCAATTATGTCGGCCTTCCATTTGAAATTTGATTTCTTCAAAACATAGAATGTGCCCAATTACGTCATATTCTAATTCCAGCAAACAAGATCAAGTCCTTTTGATTTTTCTAGCTCAAGATATGTCCAAAGGAGTATTCGGTGCTCATGTCAGCTGCTTCCATTTGTCTTTCACTTTTCATGATGATTTGGACGATCTTGCACTTAAAATTTGAATTTCTTTAAAACATATGAAATGTTATAAATTGAGTAAGTTTTCCAAAGGCTCAAGAATCACATTATTTGGACATTTGTAGAGAAATATATGACCAATTGATAGAACATTGCTCATATATCACATTCCTTGAATCAAAACTTGTACTTAAACTTTGATGCCTTTAACATGTAGTCTTCTCCTAAGCTTCAACACTTCATTTTAATAAACCCTTTCTTGATTTTATAATTATTTCAATAATCTTATTCTTGCACATAAATAAATATATTAGTAAATCTCAATGAATCAATGTGTATTGTTATCATCAAAATTATCATATAGCCTAGGGCTAACAATCTCCCCCTTTTTGATGATGACAAACCATTGATTGCTTTAAAATAATATCTAAAATCAAGAATGAAAATGAAATCAAGAATAAACAAAAAGAGAGCAATTGTTATAAATACAAGCAATCCAACCATTTCTCCTCCTTTTGTTATCATCAAAAAGATGTAATCAAATTAATTACTCCCCCTAAATATATTATCCCCCTTAACATATGTTACCATTCAAAGATTATCAAATAAAAGAAAAATTAAGATATATCCAACATGCCTAATTCTCTTCTAATTATGCAAAATCTATCTTGACTACGGGGTTTAGTAAATATATCAGCTAATTGTTTTTCGGTGGGAACAAATTCTAAAGAAATATTACCTTTTTGCACATGATCTCTAATAAAATGATGTCTAATCTCTATATGCTTTACTATGGTTGGAGTAGCCAACAAAAATTCCAATATCGGCTTTTGCATCAAATTTTCCAAGGTTATCCTTGGTGTTTAAAATAAAACATTTACATCCAAAAACTTTTAAAAATCCAATGTTGGGTTTTCTTCCTTTCTAAAGTTCATAAGGAGTTTTCTTTATTAAAGCTCTAATATGGACTCTATTGATTATAAAGCATGCGGTATTAACGGCTTCGGCCCAAAAATATTTTTGGCAAATTATTTTCAAGTAACATGGTCCTAGCCATTTCTTGGATAGTCCTATTTTTCCTCTCAACAACACCATTTTGTTGTTGAGTTCTAGGTGCGAAAAAATTATGTTCGAAACCATTTTCATCACAAAGATTTTCAAACGCGACATTGTCTACTTCACCACCATGATCACTTCTAATTGATACAATAGAATGCCCTTTTTGATTTTGGACTCTTTTTGTAAATTTTGAAAAAGCTTGTATGGCCTCATTTTTAGTTTTCAAGAATAACACCCAAGTGAATCTTGAATAATCATCCACAATAACAAACATAATACTTTCCACCAAGGCTTTGAGTTCTTGATGGTCCAAATAAATCCAAATGAAGTAATTGTAGAGGTTTATTTGTTGAAATAAATTTCTTTTGTTTAAAAGAAGTTCTCACTTGTTGTCCAAATTGACAAGCATCACAAATCTTATCCTTTTCAAATTTTATTTTTGGAAGACCATCAACTAAATCATTTTTAGAAATTTTTGAAATTGTGTCCATGCTTGCATGACCTAACCTTCTATGCCATAACCAAGCATCATCATTAACAATGAAACAATTTTCTACATGATCATTAACATCAATATCAATTGTATAATATTACCACATCTATTACCAACAAATAATGTCTTATTGTTACTAACATCCTTAATCACACATCTATTAGGTTCAAAAGCAACAAAATACCCTTTATCACACAATTGACTAATGCTAATCAAATCATTTTTCAAACCATGAACAAGCAAAACATCTTTAATAATAGGTGAAGAAGGGTTACCAATATCACCATGTCCGATTACCCTTCCTTTGGCATTATCACCGAATGTCACATATCCTCCTTCTTCATGATTAATCTTGAGAACTTGGAGGCATCTCCGGTCATATGCCTTGAGCATCCACTATCTAAGTACCACTTGTGTTTTCCACTCCTTTGTCTCTACAATCAACATTCAAGGAGTAACTTTTTGGTACCCAAAAGTTCTTGAGTCCTTGGGGGTTAGTTATGATACTTTTTGGAACCCATATTTGTTTTAAATTAGGATTTCTTTTAATGGAGCAAGAATGCACATTGTGTCCTTTTCTTCCACAATAAGTACATGAATGATTAGGATTATTCCTAAAAGATGCATGAGTAAAATAATTTTTAAAATACTTTTGATTTTTATGAGTTTTATATCCTAAACCTCTTTTATCAAAAACACACCTTTGGTGTTGTAACATAGAATTCAAATTTTTTGTGCTTTTTGTAAAACTATCAACAATATTTCTTAAAGTCATTATTTTCCTTTTTCAAAATAACATTTTCTTTCTCTAATTTATCAAAATCCTTTTGTTTCAAAATCTCATTTTCAGTTTTTAAAAAATGTATTTGACTTTCCAAACTTTCAAAATCTTTTTGCTTTAAAATTTCATTTTCATTTTCTAAAGCTTCATTTATTTCCACCAACTCTTCTAATTGAGATAAAATGATTTTTGACTTCTTTTTGAAAGCATTGATTTTTGAATTTTGTTTATCAACTTGCACATGTAAATTTTGGAATGCTTCAAGTAATTCATCATATGAAAGCTTAGGATCATGTTTTAGAATACTTATCTCATTTTCTCTTAAAGCCTG
>SNVD02010843.1:0-53216 GCA_013180625.2 Boswellia sacra | reverse complement strand
CCACCACCAACAGTGCCGCCGCCCCCGAGCCCTGGCCTCATTGGGCGCCGGGACGCGCGCGGCTGCCCGCCAAAGCTCGCCGCCGATCGTTCACCGCCCGATGCCAAATTGCGCTCGTTGAGCCTCTGGAAGGCACTCCCTCGCTCGCTTACGCAACGATCAGCCGGGCCTGGCCGCTCGACCCATTCGAACGGCACCATTTTTCACTAGCTCGCGAGTCGCGAGCCAGCCTCGGTCCAGCGCGCAATATTGCGCGTGCAGGCGCACCCGATTCCGAGGGCGCCCATATTACTCTGTAGTTATACTCTGTGTGGAGTCTCTGTGTGTTCGGCCTTGTCCGCAATGCGGCGCTCCGTCCGCGCCGGACGCATATCTTGGCGCCCAGATCTTGGCCGTTCCCTCGCAAGCCCGGCCGGGCCCACCTCTCGATAGGCCGTCTGCGTGGGGTTGTCGCACGCCCAGAGGGTTCGGCCTCAGCGCCGCATAGACACACAAGAGTGCGTAAATACACTCACACACTTGCTCGCTCGCTCACTCACTCGCTCACTCACTCGCTCACTCGCTCACTCACACGCACTCACTGATACGCACACGCGAACACGCACATGCACAATTACCTGTGCTCCCGAGTGGTGGCCGCGAGGCGAGAGCTTACGCAAAGTGCGCCACCGTCGCGCGCCCACCTGAGTTGAGGGGGTCGAGACTGCGCCCTCTGCAGCTCATCGGCAGGTCCTCAATGAGTATGCTGATGCGCGCGTGTGTCTGTATGTGTGTGTGAGTGTGGCTCGCTCTCTTTCTCAATCTCCCTCTCCCTCTGTTTGGCTTTACGTGAGAGTACCTACGTGTGTGGCTTTGCCTGCGACGACGACGACTCGTATCGGCCCAAGTGGTTCGAGCGCAACACTGGCCTGGCCGGGCGATGATGGCGAGCTGCCGATGACGATGTAGGCGACGAGCAAATGATGAACACTGCTGGTCGCGTGCCCGCGTCTCAGAAGTCGGCCCTCACGGCCGCGTGCTCGAGTGAGAGCTAGCGCCAGGCCGCGGCCAGCCGCGCGCCCCCATCTCGCGCCCCTTTCTACCTGACCAACCCTCTCGCTCGCACTCAATCCAAACTCGCCTCGAGGAGCCCGGCGACGCCCACAGATCGATCTTTCCATGGGAGGCGGTAATTTGATAACGCACAATCTCGTCCCTCGCTCTCGCCTCCACACTGGATTCAGCCAGCAGTGTTCAGTTTGACGGCTGTTGTGAGGTCCCAAAATCAGCCGGCCCCAGTGTGAACGCGGCCGGCCCGGCGCGCGCCGTCTTGACTGGCCGGCGATTAATCTTGCCAGCCGCGCTCACGCGCGCCTGATGTCAGACTCGCGCACTTAATCAATGATCCATGACCGGCCAGTGCTAAGGAGTCCCTATAGCAGTGCACTTTGAGCTCACACCTATCCTAATCCGATCCTGTCCGCCGAGTTGAGGCCAGCCATAGACTAGTTGCGGGACGAATACGACGGAGACAACAAGCACGACACCGCCGCAAACATCAACGAATACGTCGACCACGACGGGCACGACAACGACGTTGATGACAACAACAACAACAACATCAACGACAATAACAACCAGTCCGCCTTGATTGCATTAGCTGCCTCAAGGAGAACTCCTAGTGAGAGTTGTATAGTGAGATCAGCGTAGTCCCAGTATAGCTCGCGAAGTCTATACACAAACACCGATAGACCGACAGACAGACATATGTGCCAAAGCCAAACAATTAACACCTGATCAAACAGACAAGTTCCCACCAGACCACGAGAGCGCTCCCCTCACGGCGCCAACAACTCTTCTGTCGGGTCACTCCCATCAGAATCTCGGCCTCCTTAGGATGACCACCGCCGCACGCGTCTCCAGATCCTGGGCGTCATGCGACAAGTTACTTCCGGTGGCAATATTGTTGTCGCTGCTCATTGCGAGCCACACTCAAACATCATGGGCCCAGGTGAGCGGGGGCGCGAGCGCCAGCCAGCCTTTGAAGCACGGCTAGCGGCTCGACAGCCAGCGGCAGCATCGCGGGCTCCACCAGTGAAGGCTCCGGATCGGCCAGCGGCTCTTTGAGCCTCCAGTCTTCCAGTGCGACCACTAGTGGTGCTGGCGAGAGCAGCTCCGGCGTCGGCCTACAGACCTCAGGTAGTCTGGGCGGCGTGAGTGGCTCACTATCGCTGGGTGGCAGCAGCTCGAGCTCGACGCCCTCTAGTGGCAGCTCGGTATCGGTCTCTGGCCAAGGTAAGTTGCTGCCATTGGGGAAGGGGGAGTTAGTGTACCCCGTCCCCAAGCTTTTTTGCTTCCTTTCCCCCCATATCCTATCACCAATCGCTTGCAACCTCATGGCCCCTTTGCAAGCATCTAGTCGAGCACGCATCTAATCTTGTCTTCCTCTGGCGACCACGAACATGACGCCGGCCCACCAACTCGACGGCCGCCCACAGCAGGCACCTCAGCACTGTTGGTCACCACCCCGAAACCGGAAGGCCTGTTGAGCAAGATGAAGGACATCGTCAAGAGCTCTGTGAGTAGCCTGACCAAGGATGACAAGCAGTCGAGTGGCAATTCAATGGAGGTTTCGGGAACCGCCTCGACTGGGAGCACATCGACGCTTGGCTCGGGCAGCGCCTCCGGCTCGGTCTCGGTGAGTGCCGGCGGCCAACAGAAAGAGGGCCTCATTGAGAAGATTGCCGACGGAGCCAAGCGAGCCAAGGATACCATCAAGGAGACGGCTAAGGAGGTTAAGGAGTCGATCCTCAGGCCAGAAGGCGAGAGCGGAATGAGTGCCTCAGGCGGCATCAAGGTGGGCGAATCCCAGGTGAAGGCCAATGTCCAGGTTGGCGCTGGATCAAGCTCAAGCGAGAGCTTCAAGAAGGAGGGTGCCATCTCGCGGATGGTCCACAAGATCGAGGACAAGGCTTCCGAAATCAAGGAAAAGATCAAAGAGCCCTTCGAGGAGGGCAAATCGGGTGCCTCAATATCTGGCTCCGCGAGCACCGGATCGGGTGTGAAAGCGCAAGGCAAGCTCAAGATTGGAGGACTCCAGGTAGGCGGCAAAGTACAGATCGGCAATGCCGGCGGTAGGGTCGTCGGCGGAGGCAGCTCGTCTTCGGACGACCAACGTAGTTTGACTGTGGAGGTGATGGACAAGGCGCACGAGGTGATGACCAAGCCTCTCGAGAAGGTTCTCAGGCCAATCGATAGGCAACTGGGCTACAAGGAGGATCCGGTCTTGAAGATCTTGGACACGTCTCACGATTTGCTTATGCAACCGGTGGCCATGATATCTAAGCCAATGGAGTCTGTGCTCAAGAACGCTTTCAAGACGAGTGAAGAGTCCCGGGTTGAAGCCGAACGCATGATGCCCGCGCAGGAGCGTCGAGCAATCAAACGAACTGAGGAGCTGAACATCAAAGAAGGAAGGAGCATTCTGGGCCAGATCACCGACAAGACGGTCGAGTTGGCCGAGAAACCATTCGAGATCATTTTGAAACCTGTTGATCATGTTTTTGGCCTTGACAAGGGTGGTAAAAAGAATCCATTGATTGCTCTCATCGATGAGATCTATGGATTGTCCAGGAAGCCACTGGACACCATTGCCAAGCCATTCGAGAACATACTCAGGAAGATGGCTTACGGCGACCAATACCAGGTGGCAGTTCGTTTCAACACCGATAACGATCCCAAAATATTCACCCGTCTCGCCGACGGCGCCCTCAATATCGCCGATCGTATCTTCACAAAGCCCATCGACTTGGCCATGCGACCATTTGGCTTCGATGAGAACATCAAACGCAACCCCATTGTCGAGGCCACTCACCAGCTCAAGAATGCCACTCGTGTTGGTGTCGAGCTCTTCACCCGACCTATCGACCGAATCATCCATGAGATCGCCGACATTGGAGCCATCAAGAATGAGAAAGAGCGTGAGATCGAGATGGAACGCAAGCGTCAAGAAGCCAGTCGCATTGTCAGGGCACTGGACAAGCTCAATGAATTTGCTCAAACTCCTTGGGAGATTGTTCTCAGACCTGTTGGTAGAGTTCTCGGCTACACCAAAGAGGGCCAGAGGGAGCCACTGTTGCGGGCTTGGGATGTTATTCATCAGGTGTTCAGGACTCCGATTCAAGTATTCAGCAAGCCCATCGAAGACGCTATACTCGGCGAGTCGAGGAATGGAGCCAAGGTTAGTGCAAAGGCTGACATACGTATCGGAGGCAAGGAGGCCGGCCTAAAGATCAAAGCTCAAGCCGGCAGTGGCGCTTCAGGAACGAGCAAAGGTGGATATGGAAGTGCGAATGCCATCGTGGGGAGCACCGTAGAGGATCGAAAGAATGTGTTTGTTGAGAAAATCAAGAAGGTTGAGAAGTTTGCGGCCAAGCCTCTAGAGATGATCACATCACCAATCAGGAGACTCATCCTTGGCGAAGACTCAAGGAGAGGTGCTTCGGTTCAGGCCAGCGCCAAGTTGGGGTCTGGAAAGGTGCAGGCGAAAGCTCAAGCCAACGTCAGAGATCAGCCGGATAAGATTGTTGAGACCATTGAGAACATGAACAATGTCGTCTTGAAGCCATTTGAGGTTATGACCCAACCGATATCAGATTTGATCAGCTCCGACCCAAAACTGAAAGAAAATCAAAAACGTCAGCTCGAGCTACAACGTGAGGAGTTGCTGTTACAACAGAAAAGACAACTACTGCAGCGCGAGCACGAACAACAGACGTCTCAAAAGAAGGTAGATGTGAAAGTCCAAGGAAGCATCAATGCCCAAACTAGGGATTAAGTCCATTGATTTTTCTGTGTAAACCGGATGGCATGCACGCAATATCTGATAACATAATTGTTTAGTCCGTGAGATCATTCTAATTGAAAGCTATCGATGATTCGAGGACGTCATGACGTAAGAAAAACCGACTTCGGGTTTTTGAGCTTGTTTTGTATTATTATTATCAGGTACTATCATTTCTTTTTCTGTTTCGCAGCATCCTCCTTGGACTGCACTACTGACAGATCATGGATTGATAAATCATGGATGGGCTCACGCCAATAGTTGAATTGACTATATTCATTTGACGTTGTTCTCGTTGTCTTGATAGGAGGGAACATTTGATCAACTACATCGCTGAGATTTGTATAAGATGACTTATATGTGTGGGATTGTTCCACTTTCAGAATCCCATCGTGGTTGATAGTGAATATTCGCGTTTTAGGAATTCCAACAGTTTCATAGGCGCGCACGTCATTGGTTTTATTACCAAATCCTGCAAAAAACGGATTTGTTGGGAATAATCGCTTGATATCTTCAAGACACTCTATCTTGAACACCTCTGGCTTCTTTTCAATAACTTCTCTATGGAATGCAGATATCAATGATGTTGGCGATAGCAATAACGGACCATCTGGGAGGCAAACTTTATCTTGTTCAACACTTTTTAAATAATCTCTTGTAAGACTTGATTGGCCGATTGCTCTAGCAGATAGATATAAGAATTTATAACCATTTTCAAAAATTTTGGAAAACAACGGGGCCACACCGGATTGTGCCCAGTCCTTACCGACATATGGAAGCAGTTGCCCCAAGACGTCCGATTTGGTGATCGTGCCGTCTATGTCGGAGACAATAATATTATCACTGTGATGCAATAAGTATATATTGCACATGCACCTCGTTGTGCCTTGGTATGCTGTTGTGACACTGAATGTTGCTTCATTCGGGCCGGGCTTTAAATTCAAACTAGATAATTGCTCTGAATTCAATCGGTAATAATCAACAAATAGACCTTCTCCATTCTCACCTAGTTCCATATGGATGTCAATCGGCTCTCCATTAATTTCAATGTCAACAACTTTCTCTCGTGCCCTTAAGACACCCAGTTTACCAAATCTAACATGAAAGGGTGAACATGATAACGAACCATCTTTCTGTCTAACAACTATGACATCTATCGCTCCTGTGAGTGTGGCTGAATTGATATCATTGTAAAACTCCTTGAAATTTGTGATAAGTTTACCGACATAATAATTCATATTGATAATAAAGGTTGGCGCTGAATTGGCCTCGGATTGTTATGAGATAACTTTGTAAGGTGATATCCCCGGTTCCATTCGTTGAAACGCTATAAATTTTGCGGGAGATGCAAGATAAATATTAAGACAATCTGAGCTCGAGAGCAGAAAATTTCAGCGCGCAACCAACGAAGCGTGCGTGTGTTGTGAGCGCAGGTTATCGAACAAAAATACACGAATTGCGCAAATCAGGTGAGACGTATTCATACGTAACTAAGACTTATATAATCCATCGCCCCAACAATGTTATCCTTACCTCATCCAAATGCTAACAAACTGCCAAGTTTCTGACTGGCAACTAAACATGTATTATATAAAAGAATTCGACCTGATGCGCGAGGTCTTGTTCGCTCTCCAAGGTCTGAATGGTCGTATAATACGTCAGGATGCTGACGGAAGGTTCACCATCACGAAAGATCACATCAAGATGATCGATCCGACACAACGTATGCTTCTAGAAAAGCTGACTAGTTTTGGATGGTTAGTCAACAAAATCAAGAATCATATTAACTCCGTCAACAAAGACCCAACTCAGGGTAAAGTAAGTCAATGTTTAGCTGCCGCTTTGAACAACGAATTATTAGAGTATTATCATATGGTCACACAGATTGAGCAGCAGTTGCAAAAATGTGCCAACCAAGATAATGGTCGAACAAGGGCTTCCACCCCAACTAGTGAGCTTTACGGTTGTGTTGAAGTGAGGCCACCAAAGACCTCAGCAACATTCGAGTCATTACAAACAGCTTTGGCCAACAACGGCTACAATGGTCACAATCACCATCCCACCTCTTTAACTCTTCAATCGCAACAACAACAACTCCAGCTGCAAAGAACCCAGCCAATCCATCATCATCTCGCCAACTCTGATGACGGGTTTGGATCTCAAGTCTACTCGGCGCCATCGAGTAACGCAAGTCCGACAATACCCTCAGTGACCTTGCATCAAGTTCATGTCTGGTCTCTGGAGCATTACTTCCGGCTCAAAACTCTCGCCATGCTCGTGGAATGTTGCAAGGGTGAACGTGGTGGGCATCTCGCCAGAATAGTATATAGATTCATGCAACAAGGTGATAAACAAATAAGGTCTATAATTACTAGAATTCTGAGTCAGATTGTCCTTCCAATAAGACACATGTTGAGTCAATGGATATTCCATGGAGAGATACAAGACCCATATGATGAATTCTTTATATGTCTCGACGATCATACAGGAACTGATGGAATAACTTCATCTGTCACCATGATGTCACTGTCAAACGCAACATTACAAACAAGTCTCTTAAGTCAATATCAAAAAACAGATAACAAGCACCACCTACCTCATCATATACAGGCTCATCGTCATTTGCCTATATCGTCTTCTATGAGTTCTCTCTCTTCAGTGTCAGTAGATGAACGTCAGTACATCATCAACGATTACATGATGCCTGGTTTCATTACCAGACAACAGGCAAATAAGATACTCGCCACAGGCAAAGCCATCCACTTGCTTAGGAAAGTGTGTGCTGATACTATAGCAAGCTCAGTGCCAGGTTACGATGATCTCAAGAAATCATTTGAATCTACAAACATCGAATCGTTATTCAAGTCCAAAGGGATTTTGAACTGTGGCGAGGAAAACGAGTTCGAGCACTTACTGAACACTGCTTACAAAGAGGTCAGTCAGAAAGCTCTGGAACTACTGTTCGGCAACTACAAGTTGCGTAGCCATTTCCGGGGGTTGAGACAGTACCTCTTGCTCGGACAAGGTGATTTTATACGTCACCTCATGGATCTACTTGGTAGTGAACTGGACAAACCAGCATCCGAGTGTAGATTTCACAACATTCTATCGGTCTTGGAAAGTGCCATGCGTTCTACAAACGCCCAGTTTGATGAACCTGATGTTACTAACAGGTTAGATTGTAGATTGCTCGATGCTACAACGCCCCAAGCTACAGGTTGGGATATATTTTCTCTTGTGTATAAAGTGGATGGGCCCATAAGCACTATCTTTACGGAAGAGAAGATACGTGATTATATTCAGATATTTAGACAGCTTTGGCGGACGAAAAGAGTTGAGCATGTTCTCACATCTATATGGTCGAGTCAAATGCGATATTCAAAAGAAGCAACAACGATGCCATTACTAATGCCAGTACTTCACCGTGCGAACATTCTACTTTCGGATATGATTCATTTTATGCAACACTTCCAAAATTACATCATGTTTGAGGTTGTAGAATGCTCCTGGGTTGAATTGGTGGCGGCTACGGACATGGCGAAGGATGTCGATGATGTCATAGCAGCCCATGATTGCTACCTGAGAAAGATTAAGGTTGGAACTGTGTGCCAAAAAGATACACTATTTGATTGTATTTGGGAGTTTCAGTATTTGATGACATCGTTATGGAAAGAAGTTGACAACGATCTTTGCACGCATTCAGAAGAGGAACAGCATTCCAAATTGAGCGAATACCTCTCAAAGATCTTGAAACTTGCCACTAAATTTCAGATGAATCGCCAAATCAAGTTGGAGAAGCAACAATTAAGTGAAAGTTTTTCTAAATTTTAGTAACACAAGATGATAAGTTGCCTTAGCTCTGTCCAAGTTAATGATAAAACATCGGAATGATTCTCTGTTATCATCCCCAGGTCTTAATTAGTTATTTATTTCATCAGGAATATACTTTAGTATAAGTTCATGCTCTTTAGCTTCATGTAGGGGCATCCTATCTTTTGGATTCTTTCTCAGCAATCTGCTTATAAAATCCCTTGCGACATCTGACACATAATCAGGACACGTATATGATACTTTAACAATCTTCTCATATGTACCGTCCATCGTGGGCATCTCAAAGGGTGGGGAGCCAACTAAGAACTCGTATGTCAGCACTCCCAGGCACCATAGATCAACGCTCTGATCGTAAACTTTATGCTGCACCATTTCTGGAGGTAAGTAATCTAGGGTGCCGCATAGAGTCTGGCGGCGCGAGGAAGGTGCATGAACCGACCAACCAAAATCAGCGATCTTGAGCTCCCCTTTGAAGCCAATCAGTATGTTTTCTGGCTTGATATCGCGGTGAATGACATTACGAGAGTGACAAACAGCTAGCGCATCAATGATTTGTCCTATATAAACTGAGGTAACTTTCTCTTCAAATCTTTTGCAGTCGCGCAACTTCTTGTAGAGCTCGCCCCTTGGTGCATACTCGAGTATGAGATAGACTCTGGTGTCGTCGTAGAAATAGCCATAGAGCTGCAGGATGTTGGGATGATGAAGATGCGACTGGATCTCGATCTCACGCCTTAGTTGATGTTGCACGTTATGTCGAACTAACTGCTTCTTGGAAAGTACTTTCAAGGCAACTATAAATTTACTTTTCTTCTCACGTGCTAGATAGACGTTACCAAATTTGCCCTTGCCCAATGGCCTACCGACTTCGAAATCTTTTAGACCGTGAGACACCATAGTTATCGCCGAGTTGAATTATTTAGATAGTGCTCTGAGTGATGGATATAGAGATAGTCTAGAAGCACATTAGCGGCAATTGGAGATTTAATTCTTCCTACTTGCGAGAGGGCGCGAGGCGGGTTTGAAAACAAAAGGTGACCGTTGGTACCTCTGGTCATCATGTGCGTACGACGGAATCATCGAAGTGGAGCTCGTTTCACTTGGGCTCTGCGCGTTAGTCAACAGGCGCGTGCGGGCCCGAACGTACGCCTTCCAACGATTTTCGCGGAATCCAGACTAACCGTCGCCTAGAGTTCTTTATCATCTATCACACTTTTGACCATCATCATGCGCAGATTTTGATACAATCTAATTCAAGTTTACAAATGTTTTAATCATTGCCAGAAATGCCTGTCGCGATAATCAAGAAAAAGCCACCGACTTTGTTGGCTACCAATACAAATTCCAACACGCAACGGTTATCATGCATACCTCGTCCTATCAAGCAGCTGGTGATAGAGACCACCAATCATGGAATTAATCAGCAGTCTAAGCCTACAGTCGAAGCTCTTCCAACTCCTACTATCTCGAGGACTCAGACCAAAATCCGACCCACCATAAATCGTGAGCAAGCACCCGAGAAAACTATTGTGCTCGACTCTGGATCCGACCCGCAACTGGCCATATTGGAACTAGTACCTTTCAGTCAGCAACCTATTGTTAGCTTTGGGCAAGTTTTACTGGGCACCAGTCGAGTAAGACATGTGCTGCTCAGAAATCCTCTAGATAATCAGCAACAGTTGTTTGTTAGATCGCTGCCAAAACAGGATCGAGGTATAATCATTGACGCAACAGAGTTTCTTATCGCCCCCCACACAGAAATATGCGTTGCCATTTGCTGGACTCCCACTGTGGACGGAGGGTTTCGTGATAGCATCACATTACAGGACATCGATCGTCGTCCACGACGCATAGTTTTAACCGGAACTGCTATCAAGCGCAAGCCCGAGATATCACACTCCAGAGGGAAGCCCAGAGTCGGCACGCGCAACATTCCGAGGTTATTCCGTAAAAGCCCAATCAAAATCAACCGCCAGCTCACTCAAGAGCGAGCAAAAGTTTTATTCAGCCCCAGATCAACTGCCAGGGGCGCGAAGAGTTCGCCTAACGATCCCTTGGTTAAGCTTCAGTTAACCTCACCTCAAAAGCGGCATCAGATCGTGAGGAAGATACTAAGCCAGCAAGATGGCCTCATGGCAACCCGAATTCAGTCTTATTGGAGGATGACTCTCGAGCAAAGACGGCTTTCCAGATTGAAGAAGGCAGTTGTCATTTGTCAGAAACTCTGGAGAGCCCTCTTGGTTCGACGGGAGTTTATTGAAAAACGCCGCGCTGCAATCTCAATACAGAGCAGATTCAAAGCCCAACGCGCTAGGAGAAGATACCTAGAGCAACGGTCAGCAACCATTACATTACAGAGATACTATCGTGGCATGAGAGCTCGACGAGCGTGTCGTGAACTAAGATCCAAGACTAACGCTGCAATAACTTTACAAAGGTATTACCGAGGCAGTAAGGCGAGACTTTTGTATTATCAACTAAGATGCAGGTACAATGCTGCGCTCACTTTTCAGAGACATTACAGAGGTTTGTTGGCCAGACGCGAGTATCAGAGACTGAAGGATACCAGGGCCGCAATCATCTTACAGAAACATTATAGAGCTTTAAAGGCGAGAAGGCTTCATCACGAGCTCAAGTCGAGGCAAAACGCAGCAATAACCCTACAGCGGTATTACAGAGGTCTGAAAGCTCGACGGGTCTGTCACCAACGAAGGATTGAGAAAGCTGCTATTATTATACAGAAGTATGTCAGAGGCTTTCTCTCGAGGTTAGAATCCAAAAAGACCAAGGCGGCCATAACTATCCAGAAGTATTACAGGGGGTCATTGGCACGTAGAAAGAGGGCTCGGCTCATGCGACTGATTCTTAGACTGCAGGCCGGCTCTCGTGGTTATATCCACCGGAAGAAGTTGATGCGTTCAATTGAGGCTCTTATTAAAATACAGAATAAATGATGACTCGGTTTCCGACCTGTATGCTGTCAAAGAAATTATTCATGATCAATCTCTAGTCTGTCATATAACAAGAATCAACCAGAGAGGTGACAGTGCGCACGGCTATTTTGTGGTTCAAAATTCACGAAGAAGCCAAACTGCGTTGATGGCCAATCTACCGCTGTGAATCAGGGTTACACTGTTCCAAATGCGAGAGGCTGTTTTAAGCTCATCAAAATCTGCTCCTTCCACCAGTGTTGATGAGAGTTCAAGTTCCAGTCTGAAGGGAATACTCATGCGCCAGGTTGTGTCGCAAAACGGTGTTTTCTTGAAATTCTTCTCGAGCGCGGAACGCGAGCTCTAAAAGTTTCGCCTACTTCAGTGACTCAAGGGATCGGATGTATCTACCATTGCTTATTCTGTTAGCCCGCCCGACACGCCCAACAATCCGCGCAAGAATTATTCGGGCCGACCTTATACAGCGCCGCCTGGATTGAGCCGCAAGAATGAGAGGCTGAAGTCTCGAAGTAATGCATTTCAGCTTACACACAACCACACACAGATGGAGTGTATTCCTAAATAATAAAGGACTATGAAAACAGAAATTATTTGAATGGTCTAATCATCGATCATCTTTCTGACCAGTCGATCAAATGAATTTCCTCAACAAAAAGCTGTCAAAAATCTACACATTTACACTCGTAAAGAGAACCTGATAACAATTTAGCATTGTTATTTAACCACTCGTTTCTAATCTACTCGTGTTCCGAGACACGGTTGAGTCAAACACTAGCAGAAAAAAAATAAACAATAAGGCATTCTGGCATACGTGTCCAGATCAGCGAATATATACATCACTCACTTCTAATATAATTGACAAGACCATCTCCACCGAATAGCTCGGACATATTATGCTTTCTACGGCTCAAGTCTCTCTATCCATGATTGCACAAAGTCATCCACCACCTCAAGGCTGCTGATCGATTTAAATTTGTACACTGATCCAAATTTACACAACTCATCATAATCCATAAATTACCCTCTAGTATCTGCATTGCAATATAATCACATAACCAGCTCCACCACTCGCTACCCGGCTCTACGTCACAAACGAGACGAAGAGCTCTAAACAAGTCACAAAACGTAGATCATCATTGATGAATAACTGATACTCAATATTTATCGAACCATTCATCATGGATACAAATAATAATTCCAATATCAAATTAGAAACAAACTCACCTGAAGAAGAGTTAAGTTTTGTCAACCAGGAAGAACAACATCAAGACTCACCGCAGCGAGATGTAGAAGGCCAAAGCATTGGTCAAAGCACAACGAGTACGCAACAATTCTACGATCAAGAAGACCGAAATCCCGATAGGATTGAATTATATGTCAAATACGACGCATCCGATATGTTGCGAGATGAATCTGGAACACAAACACCAATCGAAGACGAACCATCACAAGGTACAGCCGAAGAATCATCAACAACCAATAATAATACAAGAAAAGATTTAGACACTGCTAGTAACAACTTATCAGCCAACGACGAATCAATCAGATCCAATAAGACAATGGTAATTCGTGTTCAAGAATCTGAAGAAGAGAACTCAGAAAGTATAGAGATTGAGCTTGAGGAAGACAATAGCTTACTGTTGACCTCCTTGACATCACTCTTTCCTGACGCCACTGGTCTCAAATTTAGGCATCCAGAGACGAATACACTTCGAGGTGTAAAACTCGTCGATGGAAAATTCGCTGAGCCCATAAATGGTTGGGCTTCTGTAGATAGTTACATCTGCGTATTCAATAGAGGTGCTAAAAGAAAAACTGAGGATGAACCAGAGGGAGGGAAGCGAACGCGAATAGATGGTGGCCCCGATACAGGCTCTGATCTTGTGGTTCTGGGACTACCTTGGACTACCACTGAAGAGACAATGAGAAGCTATTTCGAGCAATATGGCGAGGTTAACATGGTCCAGATCAAAACTGACCCCAAGAGTGGCAAATCTCGCGGATTCGGATTTGTCCGTTTTGCTAAATCAAGTATTCAAAATAAGCTTTTATCGATGAGGCATTTCATTGACGGTAGATGGTGCGATGTGCGAGTACCGTTGTCAAAGGCTGAGGCAGATGCCACGAAAGCTGCTCAACTAAGCAGGAAAATATTTGTTGGACGGTTGCCCGATAATATCACAACAGATGATTTAAAGGATCACTTCTCAGAGTACGGTACCTTAACAGATGTTTTCATCCCAAAACCATTCAGAAACTTTGCATTCGTGACTTTTGGGACTTCCGACATGGCTCAATCGATATTCAAACATAAGCATGTCATCAAAGGAGCCAATGTACAGATAAGTGAGGCCATACCTCGAGATAGCGTGCCCAGTAACTATGGAGGCGGTGGTGGTAGTGGCGGAGGAGGTTATAGTAATGGACCACAATCTACTTCCGGTTATGGCGCCGTTGGCACAGCATATGCGGGTACCGCCAACAATATACATCCATTCAACAATAGTTACGGCACTCATCAAGCACCCTACCACCATCATGGTAAGAACAACGCTGCCGGAAATTTCGGCGGGAATGTATATCCTAACAATCGAAAGATGCATCAGCAATCCACTTATTACCAAATACCCTCCTACGGAAGCTCCGGACCAAGTAGCAGTGTCGATTCAGCAAGCTATGCAAACCATAGTGCGCATGCTGACTACGGTGCATTCGCTGGCACGACGGGGGCTTACAACCACCCCTCAGCAAATGCGAATGGAGGACAGTATTACAAGATGCAGCAACAACCCGTAATGACCTCAAACCAAAATCATAGTACTTATCCTAATCAATCTTCATACTCAAGCCATGGAACTAACTTCTCACGAGGTTCCTATGGTTCAGTATGGAAGTGAACCAAATCATACCAAGAAGAACACCATCTATGAGTGCTTGTGAGGTGAAGAAAAGGTCAGAATCATCCAGTGAATTATTATCTAAGGAAATCTCTTCACTTCATTGCCCTGAGTGGATGCAGGATTGGTCGCTGTTCGAGATAGATACAAAAATGAATTTAGTCATCTATAATAAGGACAGTTCAGTAATCATATCAATCGAGGCACAGGATTGTCGAAGAGAAAACGATCAAATGATCGTCCAATATTGAAAATCTACGGCAGGTGAGAGCAAACTCCTGCAACTATTAGAGTGTACATAGTAACCACTCTTCGCGAGTAGAAAGATTTCTGATCCACATCCATTCTAATAATCAATAATAAGTTTTATAATAATTTGACCCTAATCTATAAGTCTCCTATAGTCACACCCATCGAGTTTAAACGTTGTTCAAATGTCTCTTTTGCATAATGGTACAGTAGCATGTCGACTCTGTTGAGCTCTATGATACGATCCAAAGTTTTTTTGGGGAGCTCCGCTATGAAAACTTTAGTCTTGTTATCTTCGGATTGAGAGAACTCTTCTCTGAATGACATGTCGAACGTTTTCTCGAATAATTTCTGTGAATTCCTCTGTTGCTCGCATATACCGAAGAATGGAAACTTTTCTAAATTTGATTTGGCGCTATCCAAGAGTGCTTGAAATCCTTTTGAGGAATTATTGCACAGTAACAATCCACCAGTTTCATAATCTGCTAGCATTCTCGCCTGCCGATTGATTGCCATATTGTTCGCGCAATCCATAAACTCCTCTAAAGATACATTTGACCATTGCGGGTTTTTGTTATAACAGAGTTGTGTATCATAGTCGGTGCAGTAACCTCTGGCTCCCTTCCAAGTGGCGCCCCGCTGAACATGTCGATATTCCGAGATGAATCTGTGGACAGGGTGCCTCAAGAAAGTTATAAAATAGAGATTACTTAGCTTCGACAGACACTTGCTTAGTTGTGAGAAGTCTGGATGTAGACCGCAGATCCAACCCGTGGAAAATCTGGATATCAACCAAGTCAATTGCGACAGAGCGCTCGTTTCATCGATTCTTCTAGAATATCGATAGCAATTGCATCTCCTCTTCTCGTCATTACACCGACAAGGTTGACTCAATCTGAGATCGTGGACCAAATGTCTTTCGAATGCTGTACCGCCAGTTTTCTGTATGTGCAGTAGTACTAATACATCGTTGCTAGTTATATTGAACCGAACGCCGCCGCCCAGTATGTCCTGATATTTTATAAGATTGTCATTTGTAAGTTTCACATCCAGGGATCCTTGGCTAAACCCTAGGTGATTTGTCGATTCCCCTGCATTATCGTGAATGAATAAAAAGATAATGAGACTCAAAGCAATCAGAGAAGATACAAAGAAAAACTGTACTCGAAATTGGAAGATGAATAGTTTGAGATTCGAATCGAACATGTTGGTGGGAAGCGATGTGATCATGATTGAACATTTCTATGAAGATATCAAATCATGGCGAGTCTCATCTCCTACGGGCGACATAGCGACTGCGAGCTTCGCGTCCTGTGCGCATTGGCTCCTGAAGTTTGCACGCGCAACATATTTCGACACCTAGTGGCTGAGTGCGAAGCTTTATTGACAGCTTATACATTAGAAACTCCTCGACGGCTCTGTTGGAAACATGTGAGAAAATTGCGTCATGAGTCTCTTTATACCTTGGATGTACTTTCTTTGAGTTTCATCATTAAGAGCGTGGGCAATGTTATTTTGAGAGATTTTCTCTCTACCTGTCCTAGCATGGATACCAACCATAGTAACACCCATCGGCCATGGTGCATTTCCGACTGACATTTCAATGTAATGTGACGTGGCATCCTTGTAGTTTCTCTTGACTAAATCTTTGGAAATCAATTTTAGTTGACGCAGAATATCGCGACTAATGGTGTTCTTCTTCAGAAGTTTAAAAACAGGCTTGAGATTTGCCCGTGTACTCGTGTACCTGGCTGAGATGGTTTTTCCTGCCTGCGAAGTCTTATCTTCGACGGATCGGGAATTTAATTCCTTGCCCCAACTCTCGAGGATAAATCTAAAAAATTTTGATATTATCTCACAATCTCTTCCAATGGCTGTCTGGTCAGTTGTATTCGTCGGACTCAGCTCGGCGATGAGTGACTGCATCTCCTCGATGGTGGTATTGAGATTTGTTGTGCTTACGTCGCTCCTGTTTGCCTGTGGGTCGCTCGATCTCTCACATGTTTTGTTGATCTCTTCGTCCACCTTATCCATTGCAGCCTTGAAATCATTTATCATTCCATTTGAGGCGTCGGGTTCACTCAGTTCAAATTGCTTGAGTCGGAGATAGACATCCTCATCCGTTTCTCCGAAGATTCGGATGGGTTGACCTCGTTCTCGTAGTCGTCTTATCACTTCTTTCCTCGGTAGCATCATAGTTGTGACTGTTGAGGGTGGTTTAGCCTATTAATAGGTGAGATCGAAGTGCAATAAAAACCTACAAGTAACCTACAGGTGGATACTAAACATCCAGTTCGATTCCGTTCGGTGTTAGATATCTACCAATTGCAAAACTATGGGAATCGCATTCGTTCAACATATTGCATAAATATGTGCGCACCGAAGCATTGAACATATGTCGGTGAAGCGCATAGAACGATTGCACTCGCGACTGGCAATACCAAAAGCTCCAGCACCATTTTTGTTTTGTACCACGGTCTGTATCTCGATGTTGCATGGCGCTAAACGTGCAAAGCACATGTCCTCCTGACGATTCTGATACATGCCGAGTCAAATTTTTATCAATATTCTACAATAATATTCTATAGAAGCACCATGATTGAAGATCCAGACTTGGATCCCAAAGAGGACAATTTGCAAATATCGCAGTATGGGAACACTAAACGATCTGTCGAGCCGACGACAGAGAATAACAAACTAGAGCTTACGAACCTGCCCAAACACTTCAGCTTTCAAGTTATCAAGAATTTGCTAGAACGAAGATTCAAATTGTCCCCTCACAAGATACGAGTTGGACCCAGCAAGGTTTTTCTCGCTTTCAAAACTGAGTCCGAGCGAGATGATGCCCTAACCAAGTTAGACGGCCAAGAGTGGAAAGGAAAAGTGCTCCTGGCCCAACCCTCCTTGCCACGTGATGACATTTTGGCCAAGAAACGAAAGCTGGCCGAGAGTCCAAATGATCCATGCAGAAAGATCATGGAAGATATGGAGACTGTAACAGATGAATATGTGAATAATCAAGTATGTCCTCTATGGCTTCTAGACTACCCCGAGCAGCTCAAGGTCAAGAATGATCTTATTTCGTCTGTCCTGAACATAGGTAAACAAATCATGAAATTGTGTCCCTCAGTTCGTAACGACGCACCGGATCTACACTCATGGTTCAAAAGAAATGATAAGATCTGCTGTCAGTTTGATGGCATTGTAGCCTCTCCCAAGATCGCCGGATACAGAAACAAGTGTGAGTTCAACATTAGTAAAGTATGTGATATCGGATTCAAGATCGGTCGCTATAGAAATGGATCAGAGCGTGTTTGTCGACCCCCAGCAAACTGTCCTATCGTGACGAAGGTTATGCTCGAAGTTATCGATCGGTTCGAGAATTACCTAAAGACCCAGAGTCCACTGGAAGGTTTTGACTTGGTCACACACGAAGGTCACTACCGTCAGATAACAATCAGATGCAATTCATCCGAAGAGTATTTATTGATCATCGATCTGCACCCACAAAACCTTACAGAAAAAGATCTAGATGAAGAGATGAACTGTATAACCGAGTTATTCAGATCAATGAAGGAAATAACTTCGATATATGTTAATATCTCGAAAATAAGCGCTTTCAGTAGCGTGAACCGAAATCTTAAACTTATCAGCGGAAACAGTTGTCTGTATGAAGAGCTCTTTGTAGATCCTGAGCGACCACTAAAGTTCAGAATCGGACCGACCTCTTTCTTCCAAGTTAACTCACGGGCTGCTGAGCTACTCTATCGGTCGATAATAGAAGAAGCAGATTTGAATGAAACAAGTATGGTATTGGATGTAGGTTGTGGTATTGGAACGATTGGTCTGTCTCTTGCCAGAAAAGTCAACCATGTCATCGGCATTGAAATTGTTCCAGAGGCTATTGAAGATGCAAAGTCAAACGCTAAAGAGAATAGCATCGATAATGTGACATTCTTCGCCGGTAAGGCCGAAGATTTGATTGGAGAGTCTATTAAGATACTCAAGAACAAGATGATCTACCAAAAAGTTGATGGTGAGATAGTGGCAATTGTTGATCCCCCTAGAGTAGGTTTTAATAACTCATTCATCAAAACACTCCGGGCATCGAATATTAAGAAGATCGTTTACATTGCATGCGACCCCAAGGCAAATACAAACCTCGTAACTTTGTGTCGTCCAAAGTCAAACTCTTATCAAGGAGATCCATTTGTCCCTACTCGAGCGAAAGCTTTTGACCTATTCCCGCATACAAGATGCTGCGAACTTATGATTGTCTACGAGAGACTGTCTATTGCGAAAAGTCAAGCTGATGTGGCGAGTTCAAATGGTGAAACATGTTCAAATCAAGTTGGTCGTTGATGTGTGTTGAAACCTCCGCTTCCTATTGATTCCTGGTTCAGTTCACAACATGCGTCCCTCTGTATCAGACTCACTACACATATGCCGGCCAAACATATCAAGAGAACAATGTTCAATGAATAGCTCATCCGAGACGCCCGAACAATCTTTGACCACAAACGATATATGAAGGGCCGCTCATGTCCAGCCGATCCTTTTGGTGTTGTTTTAGATGCAGTCTCCGACAGTTGAGACTTCTTGTTCTTGGACTGAGCTTTCTTGACTGTATTAGCCTCGTTCTTTTTCACTTTGGCTATTCCGGCAATAATCGCGTGAGGTCCGGTGATTGGTTGTTTAGGGCCTTTCAATTTAATCACATGCCCCTTCGAGCTGGAGGCTCTGATTCTCACTGAGACTCGGTTAGTAGATTCATCACTAGGTTGAATAGTCTGATGGATAGATTGAGGCAACTTTTTGAGTGATTCATCAACCTGACGTAACTCCAACATCTGATCGGTCGAGCATTCACGAGGATTAGCCTTGAGCAACATGGACAGATAGACAAGCAAAGGCTTCGAGTTATTCTCACTAATAACCTGCTGTCTGAGATCGTTACCTGATATTAATTTAGGAACATTGAGGTGCTCTTTGGCTAGATTGAAAGCAAATTCGAGTTTGTCTTCATTGCTCATCTGTTCCAATGGTGACCGGGCTGTTTCAGCCCTCAAAATAGAAGTTGTATCGGAACGCATCAAGCTGCGGACCAGATATAGAATCACCTCACCGTCGACTAGGCTTGAGCTTAGATTTGTGAGTTCCATGTTGAAGCGCTTGTTGATATGCTCGAGGATCTTGTTCTTTGCGGTCAATAAGTATTTTGAGGTGAATCCTTCTACTTCCGGGTTCTCTCTTGTACTTTCTTCACTTTTGCGTTCGGCTGAAAAGCGGGAGGTCCCATGAGAAATGACCGATGATGAATGATTTGAAGATGAGTCAGAACTCCTAAAAAAGTTCTGGTCAAATTGGAAATTCAGGATGATACTCCAGCAGAGGCCCAACACAACATTAGGCTTGCTGTTGACAATATCCATCGGATTCAGATTAACTAACTTCATGCCATTATTGTTTCGCAGATAATCTAGCGCGATTGAAACGTTAGACAAGTGCTGTAAGCGAGACCTGGTCATCAGATTGAGGCGATTAATATAAGACTCCTTGTCACGCCTAAGACGCTCGTAGTGAGCAATCAATTTCGGGTCATGAGTCAAAGCCGCCAGTAGGCCGATAAGCTTGATGCCGTCTTGAAGTTCCAAAAATAGATCGTGCTGAATCAGACCTGGCGAGTAATGGTTAATCCAGATAGTGAACAGCTTTTTTTGGACCTCAATCTGATTATCCTTGATGTAGCCAATGTGTTTCTCAAAGTGCTCTGTAGAGCAAACTTTAAGTCCGTCCTCTATCCTGGTACTTTCATTTGGAGGCGACAAGAACGGGACCGGCGACTGACTTAGTCGAGGGCTGCCATTCTTGTTGCAACGACGCGAGGGAGGAGAATCTTGCAGGGACAGATGGCTTCGCGGACTATGGCTGCCATTCTCACTGGCTCGGAATGACTGCATACTGCCATGTCTGAGTGGTGGATAGGTGACGTTATGATTACCATTATGTCTAATCCTAAATGACTGAGCCGACATGGGTCGACAATGATGTCGGCCATCCGTTGAGCGGGCCATGTCGCAAGAACAGACACTATCGGCGTCCTTGTACTCTGCTTTACTTAAGATGATATCCGGAGCTTTGAATAGATTGGCATCTGCAGTGCTCTGATGATCACATTCGTCTACGATGGACTGATGGTTGATATCATAAGGAAGAGACTGACACAAGTGATCATCCTCGAGACTGTTAATTGAATTGCTGTAAGCGTCGTCGGGAGAGTCGTTAGATATGCGAGGCGGATGCGACACGTCAGGGTTGTTTGATAGTTGGCGTTTTTCAGAATCGCGATCGCGACCTCTGAATATACTAAACTGTCGAGAGAAGTAAGACCGTTGGTCTTTTTGATCGGAGGTATCCCTTGGACCAGAATCACTGCAAATGCTAGATGTTGAAGAGTTGAATAATTTGCGTGGTGAGAGAAGTCTCCTATAGTTAGGATAACGCTTATGATGACGCTTAGAGTTAGTGGAAGTTCCTGAAGAGTTATTTTCTTCACGTTTGACATTGAGAGGTTGTGAGTCCTTATCTCGGGCGACATGTGTATGATTTTTGATTTGATTTGATGCAAGAACTGGGCCTGGGCTAAGCGACCTTGACGGGTAGTTCTCGCTGGTGTGACTATCGCTTGCCGAAGACCTCCCGCTCGTAGTCAGATCTCCGTGACTTCCCAAGATATTCTTGTCAAGAGAACTCCGCTGACGGGTTTCATGTTCCTTTGTGGTTAAAGTATATGACGGGATAGGTGAGACTGATGGATTGGGGCCAGGTTCTCGACCCCTTTGTTTTTTATCATCCGCATTGTGCATCATGCAATTGCACAAGCACAACCTATGAATTAGACAAGAGTCACCGTGCTCTGAATCGCACTCTCTAGACCGCTCGTTGAACCCATCTATTGGCTCAATCTGCTTTGTCATCAGATTGAGGCCATCCGAGTTTATCGTGGTCTTGTTGGAAGGGGTGGCGTAGGGTTTGTTGGCTTTACCGGCTGCAGACCTTTGTAACCGTTTGCGAGTCGTCGCGTCATCGACGGATTTGCTTACTCGCGCATCAATCTGGCCTGGCAAGAACTGTAATGAAGCCAGCGATGGATAGGACAGTTTAGCGACCTCTTTGGCAGCTTTCATGTTGTCCGCAAAATCTGCGTTGTCTAATGTCGGCGTAACGCTTTGAGTCAAGTCTTGATGGCGTTCGGCTGTTGCGCCACAGTGTTCGAACTTGTTAACGCTGGCAGTGAAGATGTCACGCTTGTGATCTTGAATGCTAGTCGCACATATCTGGGGCTTTCTAGGCGGGAGTCCGTGGGATTTGCAACTCAGTGATGGAAATTTGCCCCCATTGTTCACTCTGCCAGGCTTTATAGTATTTCTCGCTTCAGAGCCCTTACTTTTGTTTCTGTTTTTAGCTGTGTTGCACTGTTCAGATTCCATGTTCTTTGAAGCTAACTGCGAGGAAGGGGCTCCTTCATAGGAAGGTGCTAGAGTATTTGTGGGGTCCAATCTAGACCGTCAAGCGCTACTGCGAGGCCGGAAGATGAAGTGACGTAGGTTTGATTTGAACGATACGGACTGAGGTAAGTTATTTTGCTGAGATTGCTTCCTCGCTGAAGGTTCCCGGTCCCGCCATGCGTATTCCTTTCATGAGATGATTAGAGATTCACTTTGGTTGGTGAGACAGGTCCAGAGTGATGAGGTGCTCAAATGTTGAGATCTAGAGGTTGGGGTCGACGAATTGTTCGTAAGACTACAGTCGTTGTGGGGGTCGTAGTGATCAGAAAGACTATTCACTTTGCTAGATTCTAAACTCCAAGGAGACAGGTGTTGGTGATAATCCGGAAATTTGATTGAAGGCGTCGTCTAGAAAAAGATCCAGAACAGATTGGTTCAGAAACGTCACAGTTTGGAGATCGATCCACACTCTCGATTGCGCTCGTTGTGTTTTCCAATTCATTTGGTAAGGACCTATTGCTCTGAAAGTATTTTGGTGAATTTGAATCTACCAAACGACAGATACCAGGTCTGATTGACTAACTGATGGTCTGAGTAATGATTGGCCAGATTCGCGTCGGCAAACGATAATAAACCGTTGTGACCCCTTGTCAGATGATTATCACTCGCATATGAACGATAAGATACTCTGCTTTTGCTGTCCCATATGCAAGACTCTGCTTGATACAGTTTCAATGTCGCACGTCGCTGTCTTATCTCTGTCTATAAATAAACTGCCTCGATAAGGAGGGTTTACCTGTGAGTTAATGAGCGCCTGTCGAATGCTCTGAACTGCTGAATCATAAAATATGCACTCGTTGGCGCCACTGTAGTATTGATCTTGCAAACAGTCGAGCTCATTAATGGATTGGGCGGGTTGTGAGTACTTGTGAGAAGAGATAAAGTTGTGTGTGTGTATGTAATTCTCAATCTATGTTGCTAAGGCGGTCTATTATTTGGTTGGATTTGAGGTAGATATTGCACAGGCCAGTCGATATTTCACACCTTCACTCTTCTTGTCTACGGTACGAGGTCACACCTCTAAGAAGTTTGAGAAAGATGTGCCAATAAGTTCGTCTCAAATTTAACCTTTGGTTTAGATGGAGCAGAAAGTCTTCCGAGTCTCAAAGATGAGGCGAGAGCAGATGCACGCGGATAGGATTCCGCGAGTCCGGGCGCATCTGATCTCTGTTCCGAACATGCAATGGCTTCAACGTGCCCCATAATCATCCTCATGCCTGGCGGGAGATAGACAAGCGTAGGAGACATTTCGGAAAAGGGGTTGGAATTGTTTTTGCCTAAATCCAATGGAGTGCTTAGGCGGGGTCGGAAGGTGGCAGTGAGTTTACGACTTAGCCCTATCGTTGCGCGAGGTTTAGCGCGAGGCGGACGAGAGTGTGGGGGCGCTGAAGAGGTAAACAAAGTCGGAGCGAAAATTTCGAGCCACAACTCGTTGTGAAGGTGAAGTCAGGCACTTGCTTGGATCTAGCCGCTGGCAACTGAGCAACTCACTCTATTCGAGCATCCAGGAGTGCCGGCTGAAGACACGCGCACGAAGTGCGTGCGTGACGCAAGCCAACTCGTGTACGTGCGATACCGACACTCGCGCCTTGAGTGGTGGTGCGGCACCACCATCCACAGCAACGAAAACTAAAAGCGTCAGACATCATTGTGTCTCACTGTAGTGGAAGATATGCTCGAAATCTGAGGGCATGGATGACATCTGCGGACTCTTTTGCGCCTGGCCCATTGTCTTGAATCCGGTCTGGGCCTGTTGTTGGTCCTGAAGTGATTGCGGCTGCTCTTGTTGGTTTTGGTTTTGACGCTGATGCTCGTGCTGGATTTCAGCCTGTCTCCTCTGCTGGCGATGCTGTTCAGTCGAAGGCCTATTGCTCTGTCCACCACTTGTCGGCTGCTTTGAAGCTACAGTCACATCTGTGGGTGTCCTATTCCGTCGGACAGGAACGGGACTTCGAGCCGAGGAACTCCTCTTGTTGGCTGATCTCGGCCTCGGCCAGCCGGCGGCCAACACACTCTCATTGAATGGGGTCTGCCTCTGGTAGAGCTTATGGAGGAATCGAGGAAAATTCTTGATGTAACTCGGATCGTCCGTCCTAATTGTGTCTAGAGTGTCTGAGATGACATGTTTCGAACTGTAAGGCTGCTCATACCGGCGTGGCATAATATTTTCAATGACAACCGAGCAGTATCGAACAGTTCACAAATGCAACAGATTGGTTGATGGACAAACAAGAATTGATTGGTGAGTTAGCGGCTGTTCAGTGATTTGATCGATGTTCGAAAAAAAAAACAATCGCAGACGATGCGCCTGAACCATCACAGTGAGAATATCCCGATATTCTTTGAAAAAGCAGCAAATCCAATCTAAAAATCACACCTGCATCCAGTGAATACGGCTCATGTCTAAGCGAGAGATGAACTGTCAACGCTACACATGAAGAGGAAGATGACTCAGACTGATAAGGCGGAAATTTTTTCGACTGCTATCCAGCTCCCGGCTCCGAGCTCGAGGAGGAGCTCGGCTCATCCAGCTCTTCAAATCGAGCTCATCTCCTATCACTAAAGCGACAGAGTTTGGGTAAAGCCCGCCCGCGCGTGCGTCCCGCAATCTTTGCAGCAATGCCACGGCACACAAGCTCAGCAACACTCAAAACAGTCAGACAGCCGCCGCCGCCGCCGCACAGTCACTTTAATTCGAGCACACAAATACACACGCACACACGCACGCACCCGGGCGCGATCCTACTCGCGCGCACACACGGACACACGCACAACTCAACACGGAGACTCACCAACTTGGCGAACATTCACGCGCTTGCAAAGCTCACGATCGAACTTTCGCGTTGTGTTATTTCGGTAACTTTATAACTAACACCATCTCGCACCATAATGTCTTCATCATAAGCTACACTCACACACACATACACACACACACACACGCATTCAAGCACATGAACACCGACCCAGATCCAAATCTACAGACACGCAAACTTGCACCAACCACGCCACATTTTGTCACCACTATCATAAATTGACTGGGATGCAAATTCAAAACACTAGTTCAATTTGAAGACGAGCTCACAACCCCCAAGGTCCTTATAGTTTCTTGATTAGACATCTAGAAAGACACCACCTCGCAGGATCACCACCTTTGTCCTAGCTATATCTCCACACAACCGAAAACAATCATCACCTCGACCACATCCTACTTGGCCATTTTAATTAACACCAAAAGCCACCTCAACAACACCAGTCTTATATTTTCCACCAATCCACGAAAGCGGGCCAGCCACCAAGTGCACCTCTCGCTCATCATTTCTGTTCCCCTTTACTCAAGATACGCAAACACATCCATCTAGCTCAGAAATACCTCCACACACACACACTCACACATAGGGCTCGCTATCGCTAACTCACCCGCACTTGCTAGCACACTCATAGGAACCCCAAGCGATCGTCAAAGAGAGTTCCTCCTCCATCGTTGAACAGTAGTGACATTTAAAGCCAATATATCCATCAGCAAACTACCATCAACAATTGTTTTCACAAGCATCTAGTGCGCCCTATTGCATACCTGTACCAACCACGAGAATTTCAACGATTCATAAATTTTGCCATCTCACAACTTTAATCTGCCCATAAGCAATCGCGCCTCGCCTCTTCTCCCACCATTTAGAGCCTAAATATTGGGCTTACGCTTATAATGTTATTATTGTTGGCTTATGTATAGATCATAAATTATTAGCTATTTAGTCATGGTTCAAAAATACAAATCACAAGTATGGGTCTACAAATATCCTTTCGAACTGGTGATGACCGCCTATGAGCGTCGTTTTCCATCCTGCGAACTTTTGCCTGTATTCGTAGGAAGCGATATTCTTAGGGAAGAAATAAGTCCAGACAAATCCATTCACATTGTTGAACGAAGGTGTAAGATTAATGTTGACGCACCATTTATACTAAAAAAGCTCGCCGGCGTTGATTATGTCTATTTTATCCAAGTCAATACTCTAGATAGGTTAAATAGAACTCTAAAAATTGAAGCAACTAATGAGTCATTTGCCAATAGGGTTACAATCAACGAGTATTGCAAATACTACGTAAGTACTCTTTCATACTCTTCATCACCTCCGATAGTAGTAGTACTTTAGAGTGATCTTTGTTACGATATCAATCTCTGACCGACATCTTAACCCCAATTCTGCATGACTTGACAACAGGTACACCCAGATAATCCGGAATGGACTTGTTTTGAACAATCAGCATGCCTTGAAGTAAAATCGTTCTTCGGCTTCGAGAGTGCTGTCGAAAAGTTGGCCGCAAAGCAGTATGCCCAAAGTATTAGCAAAGGTAAAGAGATAATAGAGCATTATATTGAAATTCTTAGGAAAGAAGGAACCATACATGTTGAAAGGTATCGGCCGCCACAAAACCAGACTGTTGCACAAACCGCACCGGATGTTTGATGACGAACAAAGATGGGCGAAGATGACGAATGCGGAAGGATTGAAGCATCGATGAAAATTGGGAATACCAAAATTAACAACCTACAAATATTGAGATGATCGGTCGCATCGGCGCGACAACACGTACGTGTAAGGCAATATTTCCTGTTCCAACATAGTTAAATGATTAATATAAGTTTTTATAAAGTGATGAGTGTATTTTAATGCGATCCCGCATTCAATGTCGACTTCAACTCGCCTAACTGCTCCATCTGTTTCACAACATCGAGCCCACCGACAAAGTTTCCTTGAGCGTAAATTTGCGGGTACGTCGGCCAATCTGAATATTCCTTCAGGCCCTGTCTAACACTCTCATCTGCTAATATGTCAAATGATTCGTATTTTATGTCGTTTCTAGCTAGAAGCTCGACAAGCTGACGACTAAAACCACATCTTGGCACCTTCGGATCTCCTTTCATGAATACCATTACGGGTGCCCGTGTTGTTAGTTTTTCTAGATATTTCTTGAATGTCTCCTTTTGATTCACTGGATGTCCCTCCTCATCAGTGGTTGTTAATTCTAGAAGTTTCAACTGCTCGTAGATTATAGCGACTACTTTGGTAGGCTCAAGGGTATCAATTCTCTTGACTGCTTGTCCCCTTTTGATGCATACGATCATTGGAACAGAGATAACGGAAAACTGAGTGGCCAGATCATTGTTTGCTTCGACGTCAACATGTGCAATAACTATTTTATCTTGGAGATCCTTACTCGTGGATAGAGTATCAACTGCCGTCTGAACAATATCTTGTTGGCCGGTAAATTCGGCGTCAAATACCAGTACAACCAGTGTGTTACTATTTGTTTCCAGGAAGTCTCTGCTCGTAGCCGGGGAAAGTTTGACTATAGACATGATGGAAAACAACGAATAAAGAGAGATATCTATTGAAAAGAATGAATAGATATATTTGTGTGGCGGCCCAAATCAGATATTTCGATGAAATTTTTCAAACTCGTGTTACCCTCGTGGAAATTATGACACACATGGGAAACTGTTTCGTCATGCGCAATGGATGAGGCGAACTCGCGCGCATCTGGACGAGTCTGGTTAGGAAGCCAAGAAAGCAACACGAACTCGCCATTATCCCTTCTATCATGCCACTATTTACCATCCAAATTGATGATCTACCTCAATAGTTGAGTTATGGCTCTAGCTATTACACACCAAGACCCCAGAAAGAGGCGTGATGCATTAGCAGAGTATGCCAAATTAGGCCAAACGCTGGACTTCAGCTTATATCCAGATTTTTGTGAGGTCCTCACTGACGACTATGAACATTGTCGATCACTAGCAATTAAGTTAGTCCTATCCATAAGCTCTAGATACAGTGACTGTTTGGTATTCCGTCAAGGCACTTCAGAGCAAATTAGGCTTGAGGATGATGCTTTCGCCAAGATCTGTCGCATGATCACAGATCCTGCCGTTCAAGTGAGAACCGAGGCCGCCAGATCAATTTCACAATTTAGATCTCCATCTCTACCTTACCTGCTCGCAACACTCGATAAAAAGGACGAATTAGCTCATAGTGGCACTTTCGTGTTCGGGCTAGAGGATGAAAGGAAAGATGTTCGCATGGCATCCCTAAATTCACTCTGCCAATGCGCCAAGAACAATCCAAAGTTCGCAGAAAGGTGCGTAGATCATATAGTTGACATGTTCAATGACGAAATCGAAGCGATACGACTCAAGGCTATAAACTGCCTACAGGAATTAGATAACGTCGCTCTGAGAGAGGATCAAGTTGAGGTGATTTTGTCTGTGCTAGACTCGCCATCCATGGATATCAGAGAGGCTTTGCACCGCATGCTTTCTAGTGTCAATATCTCATCCCCATGGTCTTTAAGAAGGTGCATAGAGATTATCCTCTGTAATCTATCGAGATATCCGCAAGACAAGTTATCTATCTTTGATTGCTTCAAATCTCTTGGGCAAAAGAACTCCAAGTACGTATCTTCTCTGGTTAACGAATTGCTGGCTATCCATCCTTACCTGAAGTTACCTGAGCAGTCCCTCATTGACGAAAATTATATGGCTACACTAATATTGATATTCAATGCGGCAGACAAGAATCCCTGCATATTGAATTCTTTAGAGAGTCATACATATCAGCACCAAACATATGTGCGCCATACCCTTCCGACATTCATGCCACAGGTGGCCGCATCAAAGTCGCAGAAAGCATCAGCCTTATTCTTCATCAGTATATTTGAAAGACTCGGCAAGATGTTGAAGTCAGATTCTATGCATCGATCCAAGATTGCCTTGATGGAGATGAGTTTACAAGACCTGGCAAGTTTTGGATTGGTCGAGCCGGAATTTCGAGCTTCGACAGAGTTCTTCCAGATTGTGATCGATTCAATACTCATAATGACACGATTGCTCTCCTCTCAAGGCTGGACCGATTCGAGCAACTCTCTCAGATCTATCCGGCGTGTACTCGATCAAACTTTCACTTTGCTCCGAAGATACCACAAACTTACAGCCCTCCAGAAATGCTGTGTCCAGCAACTGAGAGTTCAAGCTTTAGCCATAGAGCTAGTTGCATTCATAAATAGTTGCGTTTCGTCTGCCTTGAATCTTTGTGATGACTTTATGGAAGAGGTCAGAACATTAGAGGCTGATATGAGGGATCAACCCTACTTGGACAGTATCGCTCTGAGCTCGTTGACAACCGCTATCCTAGATGAGCTGTCCTCTCTAGATCAACCTAAACCTGGAACTGTGGCAAGGAAACTGGAACCCCTGTTCCGCAGAGTACCAAATATTTTAGATCAGGTACAGGAAACTCTTACACTACTTATAGACTCGCAGGATGTGGAAGACTTACAGGCCATGAAAACATCCTCAGCTGTGTTCAATTTCCCAATAGATAAGTGTGACACAACTTACAAGTTCACTGCAGGCCTAGTCTTGGCGTTGACTTTGGATGTGATGATCAAAAATATCGTCGACACTGATGATGTGAGGATCAAAGTGATATATCCAGACAAACATGCTCATATAGTAGTGCCCATAAAAAACCATTTCAGGCTTACATCAACGGATACCAGATCAGGGACAAGCTCTTATAGACTCTATTCAGCTCTCAACATCTGTCATACGACATGGAGTGAGCCCGGCACTATACTCATATCTGTAATTCTAGATCATCGAGACAATCAATCGACCTCAATCTATCTCAACCACACTGACCATACGCGATCTTCAGAGGAGAGCCAGCTGATAGAAATAAGCCGGCGGATCAGTTTAAGAGTACACCCACAGAATACAAGGTGGCTCAGCTGAATTTATAAGTTCTGTAAGAAGTAACTAGCTCTAGTTTAGTTTAGTTTTGATAATAGATATTCATTTGTGTTATCTAACTCGCCTTCTCGCTGTCGGCGAGAGCAGCCTCCAAGATCTTGATCCTGTACTTAAGTCGATCGTTTTCCTCTTGTAAGGAAATTAACTTCTCCGGATCAGCTTGATTATCAGACATTTTCAAAAACTTCGAGATAAGTAGTGAATGAAACAAATTGGTTTAAGTAATGATGACAGAAAAACTTTGATTCCACGTGCACTTCAACCAATAATCCTTCACGGTCAATGTCTGAGACGCGCACGCGAAGCACTAGCTCACACTATCTGACTCAATAACCTGTCTCGATTTTTGAACCTAGAATACCTCAATTTTACCTTGAAGAGACTAGTTGTTTCTTAACAATATGAACTTCTACTTCATTTCTCATTCTTACGTAGCGCTGGGTGAGTGTCGGGTCTGAATAAGCTATCAAATTCAGGACCGAGTCCCTGCATCCGTTTCTTCGTTAGTTCTGGCATATCCCACTTACTGTGCCATGGGCCACGATGAGCAGTGCTCAAGAAATATAAGAAACCTGTCATTCCAACTATGAAAGCCATACCTGTATCGTGTGTGAATGATATGGTTTAATGATATGGGTCGAGGCTGTATGAGTTTTTTTTCGCGAGTGCACCTGGGTTTGATACTTACTGTTGAGAGTCAGAATCGAATGCCCCATCTTCAGTCGAAAGGATTGTTCCAAATCAACAATGACTAAGAAATTTTTATTTTATAGACGAGAGAGTATCCAAAAGAGTTCTCTATTAACATAGTCTATCTTTCGACGGCGCCTAGCTGTAGTGTCGCTAGGTTGCCCTTGAACGCTCGGCACACGGAAGGCTCGTCCAGACCGACATAGCTTACAGTACGCTCAGAGAGCGCGTCAAGATCGCGCACGAACAATACTGCACGGAAGCTCGAAAAGGGTTAGAATCTTGAGGCCCTGTTTATTTCACGACATGCACTATTCCGACACTGTCGCTAAAATTGAATTTGGTGACATATATAGATGAATCTTCGGCAGCCACAGATATCAAGGATCACAGTTTGGTACACAAATCATGTTGTAGTGCCGCCGGCGGCACTTTGATTTTCACCGCCACCCAATTGGGCATCTTCTTGCTCGTAATGTTGGCGCCTAAGAAGACCCAGCTTCATACGCTCTTTACTCAGCCCCTCTTCAAGTTCTAGTATCTTCACTTGCGTCTCCATCTCCATCCGTTTCGTTTGATGTAAACTGAGAGAACTCATATCGATTTCTTGAACTTCATGTTGCTCAATCAATTCAGCGCATAAGCGAGAGGCGTCAACTACATTTGAGGTGCACCGATTCACTTGTCTTGCGGCTCCTTCCAACAGTTTTAGCTTCTCGCTCCCAGGATTTGCTTTGACTCGTGATGCAACCACCAACTGAGTAGTTGCAGCTGCAAACTTCATGAGCCGATGCAGCTAGCTCACTAAACCTTGCTTCACCTGACAGACTACGATCAGCTGCATCGACTAGAGATCTAGCGGCCATCGCGACTACATTTGCTGCAGATATCAGACCGTCTGTCCAAGCTGAGTTACGCTTATAGAAATCTTCCGTGTGAGCTTGGTAACCCTCAGTTTCAATGACCTGACGCTGCAATATGCGTGACTGCGCAATCAAGTTGAGTACAGCTTTCATCAGATTGGTACAGACCTCAGAAATTTTCTCGTTCACTTGCAGTTTGATTCCACTCTCGACTCTCTTGGAATTCTGAGCCAGTTCTTCTATCTTGCGAGTAGCTTCCCTAATTATTTTGTCTGTCTCGTTCATTTCTGTAGCAAGGAGGTCTTCCTCTCGAGTATCGGCCTCATGTTTTGCTTCTAAGAGGGCTTTATCTATTTCGTGCCTCTGTTTGCTTTTGTATTCATTGAGTTCCTTCATCATGCGTTTCATGGCAATCTGACTGATTTCATTATCGTGCTTAGCTCGGGCGCACTCCTCCAATAGCTTATCGTAAGCATTCTTTGCACCAGCAAACTGATATTTTAAGGAGTTCAAGTTTGACTGAGTTTTCTTCAACTCAGCCTGTGAGGTCTCAAGGTCTAATTGGAGCTTCCGCACGAGTTCGCTATTGTCAGACCTCTCCTGATCAAGCTCGCTCTGAAGTTGCGCAATCTTGAGCTCCAACTCGCTTATTCTGCTTGAATCTTTCGGATCTGTGATCTCAGCCGTCGAATCCGCCATAAGCTCCCCTGTTCTACTATCTTGATCAGTGATGCTTGAATGTGCGTTAGATAACTCAAGTTGTTGCTGACTCGAGGTCATCCTGGAATCTACAAGCTCGCTCGTAGATATACTTTCCTCTCCAATATCATCACTAAGGTTGACTAGGAGCTGGTCTGACCAATCTCGTTCGACTTCTGCTATCATTAAAACTTGCGGAGCAACATGCTGCTGAAGGTCCGATGCAACCAGGAAGTTGGGCGGTGCATCAGTTAGATTTGGGATTTGTATGAGCGTTTTGAAATAGTGTAGACTGCTCGAGATCAGATAAAATCTTTTAAGATCATTGTGTTGGGAACAGAACCTGGATCTATGGCCCTCCAACGTGTCTGGCGGCAGGATGTTGTGTAGTTTGAATAAAATTTTGACTGAATAGTCGTAGAGCAGACTCGAGTCCTGTATAGACATAACTAGAGGGGCTAGGTGACATTGACCAGAAGATGTCATGGAGTTTAAACGCTTGCTGTCGGTCCTGGCGAAAACAGCGTCTTGTAACTTCAATATATCATCCAAGGCATCGAAAATCTCACAAGAAAGGTCAAAAAATATGTTCGGATCACGCTCTCCAATCTCATCGAGCTGCTCATTGGTTAGGTTGAGATCATTGGGGAAACTTGGGTTTCTCATAAGAAAATTCATCCGATTATACAGTAGTGTGCAATACAACCAGATTAGCTTACCGTAGCCATCTTCGACATGACGCCACATATTACCACAGTCAAGCAGGATTTGTCTACGTTCCAGAGAGCTCACCAGGACTTGCTTGTGACCATCCCTCATTAATTTGTGCAGAACATGACAAAACTTCCAACATACGATTTGATTCTCTTTGAGTCGGATAACTGGTAAATATTGCCAGAAAAATTGGCCACTCTCTATCTGGTACGTTCCGATCAAGATTCTCCTAACATGCTTTTCTTTTACTGGACCTTCAGTTGAATTGATTGCCTTGTTGATGCTTTCAACCATGATACGAATGAAATTATCCTTGTTTAAAGTATTCATAAAGTTACTGGACGACCTCATCTGGCTTGGATTGAACAGTTTCTGCATATAAACCATCTTTTTTTGTGGATTCATCTTTATAGAATAGTTCTAGGCGCCAAGAGAAAAATGCAATAATTATGACATGCAATATTGTGAAAGGAATAATCTGTGATAGTACGGTATTATACAGCCCGTAAGGCTGTTATTAGCAACTCACGCTCGGGATGGCATGATAATACCGTTATAATCAAACTTAATACCGAAGACTCAGACGAGAAACAAGGATATCCGTTTTGAAGATTTTTAGAAGCCTACAGATACACGCTTAATCTTGAGAGTGGTTCTTATTCTTGATTGTGGTTGTAGGATTAAGCCATCCAAACCGGCCAACATGAAAAGACATAAGATAGCTCAAATTGCCAGTCCTGATACTTGTGGCTCATGTTCAGTCTACCATCTCGGAGGAGCGCTGTGCGACAGAACTAATTGATTCATGTTGACGCCATAGTTGAGTTACCGTCGTGGGTGGATTACCATAGTCACGATTGCAGTTGGAACTTACTTGAAAAGCTGCTCTGAATGATTGTTTGTTTTGCACTTAGATATTGATCATGAGGGTCGGAGTTGAGAATGATTTGTTTATACTAAACTCAGAGTTCCAAGTCCCTCACAGCCGGACTGACGACTGGGCCGTTCGCACTCGTTCACAAAATTCCCACGCGTTGAACTCTACTGGAAGTGTAATCCAATGAAATTGAAAGATCGGTAATTGACTCACATTAGCAGTTTTTGTCTCTGCTAGCCGGCTTCAACATTGGTATAGCATTTCATTCCCTCGACATCCAAAACATGGATTGTCGATATGATTTGACCTAATTCTTTTTTCGATAGAAACATATTTTACTGGACAGCTACCACACTCTTGATGGTGACTCGGACTGGTAGAGTGCAATAAGCCTTGCTTTACAACCTGCGCAGCGACCGGTAAGGCTCCCCGCTGGTGAGATATTTCGCGCCTCTACCGGTTTATCTCTGGGACTCGTAGTCCAGCATACCTCCCAGGTACCCTAGATTATCTCATCAATTCAGTCAATTTTTTCGCTAACCATATCTCATCGTATCAACTCAGATATGAATTATGCCTGCAAAAGAAGCTTGGTTGACTTACAACGGGCGACGTTCTGTCAAGGTGAACCGTGAGAATGTTGCCGACTCGTGTGACTACTTCAGGTGCCTACTCGGGCCATTAGATGGATACACTTTCAAGGAGCATGACCAGCATAACATCGACATACATCTAGGCGACATGTTCTCATTCGAGGCATTCTATTGTGTAGTTCGCTTTGCAAGCGATGGCACATTCCTCAGAGATCCAGATTTGCACGAGACTCATATAGAAGCGATACAGCTGGCGGTAGTTTTGAACTTCAACAAGTTCATAGATATGGTTGAGACACACCTGACCGAGCAGATAGCTTTCGATCGTCTCACAGACCTGCTGGGTCTGGCCAAGAGGCATAACCTCAAAAGACTCTACGACGCCTGCATCAACTTTAGATACGACAAGTTGAACACGAATAGCTCGCTGAGATGTCCATACGACAATCACGACGTGCACCACCTGTTGGCCTGTCATGCGGATACAGACGAATACGCTGACGATGTTTGGACTGTAGAGTCGCCAATAGAGGCCCGGCTGTCGGACGACGAGAAGGAAAGACTAGCTGACGAACGAGAGATTAGAGAGAGGGGCCTGCGTATAGGGTACGACGATTGATCATGTTGATGCTGGCTTGCTGAGTGTGGACATAATTTGTTACTTATATATGACTAAAAAATTACAAGAGTATCTACACTGATGCATCTGATTTGTTGCTCTGCTCACGGATGTCCATGTCCGAACCTTTGCCATTCACATTATTACGGACGGTTCATGCACTGAGGCTGATATTGTTTTGTTGGGTAGAATTCTAGCTCCATTCATATAGAGCTCGTCCTTGATCTCGACGCCTTCGCCTAGAACACAGGTGTTATCCATACGGACCCACTTACCAATACTACAGTCCCAACCAACAATACAACCAACGAGTCTTGAGTGAGATTTGAGTTGACTTCCGCTGAGTATTGTGCATTGCTTAATTAGTAGACCATCGTGAATTATTACGTTGGGTCCGATACAGACATCTGGTCCAATTTGACAATCTCTACCTATTTTGGCACTTGGGTCAATCAGAACATTCCCTACTATACCCTCGCCATCTGCGAGTGCTTGTGCATTGGTTTCACGTGTCCATTTCAAGAACAAGCTCATACCTTTGAGAAAGTCCACTGGCTGGCCAACATCCATCCAGTAGCCATCGAGTTCTATTGCATATAACTGTTGAGCCTTTGCCATTGCGGGGAATGTCTCTTTTTCTATCGATGTAGGTTGCAATTTGATACGATTCAATATAGACTTGCTGAATATGTAGAGGCCGGCATTAATTTTATTGGAAACAAATTCGGTCGGCTTCTCGACGAATCTTTCCACTCTCCCGTCTTGATCGAAGACTACCACTCCGTATTTAGAAGGGTCTTCAACGCGAGTCACTACAATGGTTCCCTCTGCTTCATGTGTTCTATGGAAATCTATCATCTTTTGGAATGGATAGTCGCAGATGATATCACTATTGAGGACAAAAAAGGGCACATCATCGAACTTTTCCGTGTCGCCATCATGGTTATTGTTGTTGTTGGTGTTGCCGTTGTTCCAGCCATTGGATTGATTCTTACTGAGGAGCAGTTCTCTGGCTAATGCCAACGGGCCAGCCGTTCCCAAAGGACTGCTCTCGTGCGACAAACTGATTGTTATGCCGAGAAGTTTTTCTTGTTCGGCTACGAACCTGTTCATCATATCGGCCTTGTAAGAGACAGCAAGTATAACGTGATCTACTCCTACACTGACAAGCTGTTTTATCTGATGCATTATCATGGGTTCATTGCAAAATTCCACAAGAGGTTTGGGTCGGTTCAATGTGAGGGGCCGAAGTCTAGTTCCATAGCCGCCCACAAGGATGAGAGCCTTCATGGTGATGATGAGATTGTTGTCTAAGTCGAGCTTTGGCTTAGTCGTCGGTCAATGGCGACGTTCGTGGTCTCAGCTGACAGGTTGCTGGGAAGTTATGAAGCAATAGAGCTATTCAATGTGTCTTGGCAGTGAACGGACCGTATGTAGTATGTTGTTCTATTGATTATCACCTGTGTTCGTGTTGATGCTTGTTCCATGCATGCAGATAATTGGGTGACACTTGTACAAGTGGGAATGGAAAGATTGCGATAGAGCGAGTAATAACAAGAACTACTACTAGAAAAAGATGTTGGATAGAGTTTGTTGTGTCATCTCGGCTCGGATTCAGGTTCAGGTCTGGATTGTCTGTCCGTCTGTCTGTCTGTGTGTCTGTCTGTGTGTCTGTCTGTGTGTCTGTCTGTCCGTCCGTCCGTCCGTCCGTCCGTCCGTCCGTCCGTCTGTTCGTCTGTTAGTCAGTGTGTCTGTATGAGTTTCCTGAGTTCAAGATGGGCGACGATGATAAGTGAGTTGTGTGTGAAAGAAGAGAACTGACGAGTAAGCAGAAAAGCGAGCCACAACAGAGCCACATTTGACGTTGCAGCGACACAGGCGCGCTAAGCATCGGCCGGCTGAATGCGGCCAGCGCGCGTAGTGCTCCGAGACGACCACCGTCTAGGCCGACGCTGTCGCCCTGGATGCTGGCAGCGGTGGCAGCCCTCGCGTAGGCGATCGATCTCAATGGGGCGATGCATCGAATGAGCGCACGAGTTTGTATCCTCCATTTCTCCAGACAGTGACCTGTGAGACGCCGCCAACAAAGGATCCTGTGGGCATTTTGACCACAAGTGTGCGCTAGTCATGAGCAGCTTCTCGCCACAGAATTGCACGTAGCCGTGGGAGCCCCTGATGCAAGTAAGCTCGTCGAGCTCGACGGGCACGATAATCCATTTGCAGCAAACCGATCAGGTCGCTCGCCGCAATCTGATACCAGCTCCAGCTAGTCCTGCCAACTAAGTGAGTGAGTGACGCGCAAGGTTCAGCTTAATTCAATGAAGATGTGCGCGTGGTCAACACGATCTAATCTCGGACTCGATCGATCGACAAAAGTGGCTCTGTGATAGCCCCATTGACTGGCGCGCCCATCAGGTCAGCTGGATAATCTCTTTGCATAACGCGGCGAAACTCGACTCCACCTAGGGCACTGATGTGTCCGCAAACAACGGCTCTTCCCTCGAGCTGACCATTTCCGTCGAGAGCGCCACAGGAATGTCGATTGGCGTCATCCTTGACCCGCCGTGGCGTGGAATCTGATTGATGGATTTTCGAGGATTTTCTAGTCTTTCAAGCGATGAGCAACTCAGTCGGGTGGATGGCGGAAATCTGGCGGCACATTCTTGTGCGAAAATCCAGAGAGGAAATGTCGCGACCATTTGATCCTCTGAACTGCCTGCACTGATGTGCAAAGTTTCTGAAAACATTTGTCCACAGTCTTCTCTGCGTTCGGAGAGTCAGCAGTGCTCTTGAACGAGAGAGTTGATTTATCGAGAACTCTATGGGACTGGCGACACTTGGGCACGCATATGATCGAAGTTGCTGCGAGCGAACTTGGCTAGCGCCACACCGACGCGCACAAGCAGATTTCCATCGATGAGAGCGAGAGAGATCAAGATCCGAGCGGAGGGAACTCAAGGAACGAGAGAAACAAGAAGAAAGAGAAGCAAATTGAGTTAGACAGAGAAAGAAAATATCACGCGAATCCGGCGTATCTGACGATCGCCACCGTTCTGATGGTGCCCGGCGCTCATCAAAGCAGTGCCGCGAACCGACTCTCGCCCGCTCGCTCACTGATTGTTGTCGGCTCGCACCGATCGTTCAAGTTCGGCGAGGCTGGCTCGATTGTCTGATCCATCGGCCGAAGCTCGCGCTAGACTCGGTCGGTGAGTCGGGCGAGCCGCGGGACCGAGACCGCGAGCTCGCCAAGAAAGTTGCGAGAGCGTTTGCCCGAGTTGGCGGCGTTGCTTAATTGCTGTGGCCAACGTTGTTTTGGCGGTGTTGTGTGATTGGATTTGTGTTTTGTTATGGTGTGCTCGGAGTATGTGTGTTTCCGAGTGCGTTTGTGTTACTTACATGTGTTTGGGACTCTGAGAAGGGACGACAGCTAGTGAGAGTGCGAAGTTGTAAAGATGAGAGAGGGAGCGCCTGCGAAACACACACACACACACACTGGCATGCAGACCCTTGCAGACACTCACACTCACACTCACACACACGCGCACACACTGATTAGTGGATAAACGCGCGCCACAGAGACCGCAGTGGTGATGTCCGAGAGGTTCGTTAGGAGTCTCGCCGTGACGCCCTCGAGCGACACGTTGAAACGTCAAGGCGCTACACAAGTGGCAAACGTGACTCTCTCGCTGATCAACCGATCAACAAGCTGCCCGGCTCGTGTTTGTATCATTCCAACTTTATGTGCGTCGCTGCCGGCCAAATACTTGCAACAAATTGATGCCACTCTCTGCGCGCAGGCCCAGCTTGATTTATTGTCTCCACTCGCTGCTAATCGCGGTAGTATATAGCACATCGTCTCAGTTAGATTGTATCCATAGAGACACACGACTCTCCTCCTAGACTACAAGAACAAGAGCAAGAGCCACAACAACAACAACAGCCGAAAGACCTGTGGCCAGCGACGGGTGTGCTCAATATTACTAAGCTCAGATCGCCACCGACTCATAATGGATGGCAAGATTGTGGATTCGAAACGGAGGTCGAGGAATTTGAGCGAAAAGAAGCGACGAGATCAGTTCAACAATCTCATCAATGAGCTCAACCACCTGATAGACCCGCAATTCATCGGCCACGCCACTGGCCAGCACCAGCCCGACGGCCATGTGGACAACTACGACGACGACGCCAGCTCGAGCTCCAACTGGACCGGCGCCAAGTCTGCGGCGGTCCGAGGCGGCGGCAGCGGCGGCGGCGGCGGCGGCGGTGGCGCCCAGTTGCGCAAGATGGACAAGTCATCTGTGCTGAAGTGCGCCATGGAGTTCCTGAAGCGACACACAAATCCCCAGACGAAGCTCGTGGACGGACACGATGTGGCGCGCCAGCTCGCAGCCCAGACGCCGCAACAGGCGCCCGGCTCGCAGCGCGCACCGGACACGGTTCCCAATGAGAATGACTCGCTGGCGCCCGGGGCCGACCAGTCCAACAACTACTACAACACCTTCTCATGGAAGCCCTCCTACATCACCGACGACGAGTTCTCTGTGCAGATGCTCGAGGCCCTGGACGCTTTCATTGTGGTTTGCGAGGTCGACCAGGAGGCGCGAATCATCTACTCGTCAGACACTCTAACCAATTTGCTCAACTACTCGGGCACCTGCAACTCGCTGCGCCAACACGACTACGTGTCTCTGTTCGACCTCATCGCGCCCGCTGATCGAGCCCAGATCGAGAAGTTGTTCGCCCAGAAGCCCAACCCAAGTCGCCAACACCCAGTGGGCCCGACAAGCGCTCAGAGGCACCACTCGCACCCACAACAAGAGCCCCTGAACGAGTCGATGTCGCAGAACGTGGGCCACTCTCGGCCAAGGCGCAGTCTGCCGGGCCTGTTGATGGGCGACTCGGAGTACGTGTCGCTCATCGTGAACTTTTGCACCGGTCTGAACCTGACGGAAGTGAAACAGCGCCGTCAACGCGACAAGGCGGCTGCTGCCAAAGGCGCTGGCGCCAGTGGCACCCAGACAGCTGCTGGCGACCCAGCAGCCGTCAAGCCAGTCACAGCTCGGCTCGCTGATCACCTGCTAGATGCGGACGGCGTCTACAAGCCAATCATTGGCGTCGCTCACCAGGCTAATCAACCGGTGCTGAGTGCTAGCGAACAACAGCAACAACAGCAGCAGCATCACCAACAACACCAACAGCAACATCAACAACAACAACAACAACAACAACAACAACAACAACAACAAGATCAACAGCAGCAGCTCGAGAACCTCAAACTAGACAGTGGGCCCGACGACGTGTTCATGCAGGTGGTCGAAGACTCGCGCGCAGCCGGCGGCAGTTGTTTGCGAAGTCAGCAGTCGATTGCCGAGCACCAGCAGGTGCTCATGTCTGAGGGTCGGCGCGAAGAGCAGGCGCACAATCAGCAGGAGCAACAGAAGCGCAGCCAACAACAGCACCGTCAGGAGGTGGCAGCCGCCGCTGTTGCAGCCCAGGCCGCTGCCATAGCCGGAAATGCTAAGGCCGTCGAAGTGGCGCTGGCGGACGTGGACGACGACGTCGAGATCATGAACGACGTCGACGCGGCCGAACTGAACCGCCTGCATAGGGCTGCCACTGAGACCATCAACAACACCGAAACCGTCGACGAGGTCCCGATGGACACTCAGGGCTCGGCCTCTGTCGGCCCCGACAGCAACAGCAGCAGCACCCCCGAAGAGGCCAGCACCTCGGGCACTAACAGCAGCGATAGCGGCAGCGGAAGCGGAAGTGGCGATGACAACAACTCGGACGAGAACGACCAGCCGTCAGGCACCGGAAGTGACGACGCGTCTGACAGTAATCAGTCGGAGGGCACCAGCGATGCATGTGAGAAACGCCACCAATATCGCCACCACCTGCACCATCATCAAGACAACAGTACCGGCAGTCAAGCCGGTGCAACAGTGCCAGGGTTAGGGGTCAGCAAGCAGGGCGCGCATCAGACGAAGGCGGCCCGCGCGGATCATCATCATCATCACCACCACCACCACCACCATCACCACCATAGACAGCTACAGTATCGGCGCCGACCTACCACTGGACTGCGATACGAACTCGTGAGACTAATGGGGACCTTTAAAGGGTTTGGCGATAACTCTCTACGAGCGGACGAGAGTAACTACGATAGCTACACATTCGAAGAGCCACTACCTCCACCGCCACCGCCGCCACCCGTGAGTTCTAATTCAACTAGTTCCCTGTCAGAGGGCAGCGTCTATAATGCAGCCACGAACAGCAACACCAAGAAGGGCTACTTCATTTGCATCGGTAAGCTGGATATTCCCCGATTCTCCTACGACCTCAAGATTATCGTTCCTCCCGTGACGGGCGGCATCAATCTGTTCCATAACAACCAATTCATCAGCAAGCACACACTCAAGTGGCGCTTCCTCTGGATAGACAGTAGGGCCACCTCGATCATCGGCTACTTGCCCTTCGAAGTGTTGGGCACATCTGGTTACGACTATTATCATTGGGACGACCTCGACAAACTAGTCATGAGTCACGAGAGTCTCATGCGCGAAGGCTCTGCCAGCTCTGGCCCATATCGCTTCCTGACGAAAGGACAACAATGGATATGGCTTCAGACCAAGTACACAATAATCTTGAAGGCATGCTCGGGAGGTAACTCACGCAAAAAGATGAAGAAGAATGAGCCGAATGAGTTGACTCATAAGAGTAGTATCAAGAACTTTCCAATAGATGTGAGGAGCTCAAACACGCCGACCGTTTCAAGAGCCATCTTCAAAACCCAATGCAAGTCACTGGCGTCACTCGCCGACAGTCTAGCCACTGACGGAGCTTTCCGATCAGTAGAGGACGGCCCTTTAGATAGTCGCGGCCAGTGCGCTCGGGACGATGGGAGTATCATTTACACAGTCTCGACGCCGCATTCAGACAACAGCGAACCGAAGCGATTCAAACCGGACTTGCCTCAGAAGCCTGCGATGGGCCTCTCGACTGGCGGTGTCAGATTGGTTGCGGGTGCCACTGATGACGACGGTCTGGACGAGGCATCCAACTATGTTCATGATCGACCGCTAATTCAGGATGAGGTTGCCACCAACAAATGTCTACGGTCTAATGTTGTACAGAGGCAGGAGCCCATAAAATCGGGCGATCTTATGTCGAGAAGCTTAGACCAATTCAAGTTTATCCTTTGCACCCATACTGTCATTGGTTTTGATGAAAGTGACAATCTGACAGGGAGCAGCTGTGGAGTTGGCAGCAGTGTTAGCGGTGGCGGCGGCGGTAGTGGCGGAGCAGGCAACAGATAGTGGTAGGCATAGAAGGTTTGGAGATTTTGTTCAACAGATCAATACTTGGCATTTGCGCGCGCAGTCTATTACATATGAGGCTAACAATGAGTTTATCTCGAGATATCACTCTCAGGCTTTGATGCTGTTCAGCACTTCGTACAATTGTCGAGCCGAGTTGTCGTCCTTCACTTTGGCGATGTAGAGCTTGGTTTGCTTGTTTGGGCCAGGTATGACAAGTTGGACACCCTTAGTCAACAGTCTTGTTGGTATTTGATCAGTAATGACTTGATTCAAGAGAACCCTCCTATAATCTGGATCTTGCCTGACAATGAGGTGCAGTTTCTTAGGATTCTCGAGTTCCTTGATGTAAAGGGATCCACAGCCCTTAAGCTCCATTGGGCCACTAGGCGTACTCATATTTCGTTCATATAACTTGGTTCGCAACTCAAATTTCACATTTGTCTCCACGAACTTGTCCACATTAGGCTGGGGCGGTTGGGCATCTTCACCTTCATCAAGCTCGTCACCTTCTTGGGCGGTTGTTTCGCTGGCACCCGCTGTCTTGTTCGCCTCATTCACATTGCTGCTCGTGTCTTGAGTGCTACTGAATAGAGTGCCTGTGAAACTGAAGGGTGTAGCCGAGGGGTTGAGAGAAGAAAATGTGGGCACGGGGGCGGTTTTTGTTGCGGATGCGAAAGAGAAAACAGGCGCTGGTGTGGAGGATTGGGGAGGCTGTGTGAAGGGTGTAGGTGCGGTGATCGTTTGGACTGATGGGATCTGAAATGAGAAACCAGCACTGTTGGCGGTGGATGAGTTGGAGTTTGTTGATGCTGATGTTGTTGTTGGTGGTGCTGTTGAGGATGTGGTTGAGGATGTTAACGCTGAGAACGAGTTGTTTTGCTGTGGTGCACTGAAAAGCTTGTTGTCGAACGAGGGAATCGTGGCAGTGGCACCGAAGGCAAAGGTTGGCTCAGGAGGTTTACCATTGCTTGCCGGATATTTACTTCTGATCTTGGCCGCTTCGGAGATGTAATCCTCGAGAGTGGGGCTGTAGTCGTAATAGGGGAACTTTTTGTAGTTATCAATAATCAAGTTGAAGAGCTCCTCGTTGAGTTTATGGATCTCGTCCCTGAATTTTGGATCCACTGAGTTCTCCATGGCCTCAGAAGTTGGCGCTGAGATTGTTATCAAATTTTGGAGCAGATTAGATTGGATGGCTGTGAATATATATGTGGAGTTGGTGATTTTATAAAAGTGCTGTGTTTATAATATCGCTATTTGGTCGAGTTGAATTGAAGGATCTTTTGTATCTCTTTGGATCTTGGGCGCCTCTTGGTGAAAATATTTCCACGCTTCCGAGAGAAACACGCGCTCGCGCCACTTTGCTTGCCGACGCGCGCGCGCGCTATTACGAGCCGACTCGGAGCTCGGGCGTAGAAATCGCCGAACAGATGGATCGGATTGGCTCGAGCTCTCGATTGCGACTGGCCTACAGGTGTCAACTGATTCGGCCGACGACAGGTGGCAGCCTAGGGATGGGTCTGTCAGCGCGAAAGGGAGAGCTGGAGGCTGATAATAATCGCCAATGTTGACTTGTGTGCGAGCGTGGACATGGGTCGGGCTTTTCATTTTGCGGAGATGGCGGCACGATCATGAATTCAATTCAGAAATCGTGACGCTGTCCTGCAATGTTTAATTTCTTGCATTCTCGCGTTCCGCCTGGACGTCGTCGCCTCTGCGGCCATGGCGTCGGGCCGGCCGATCGGGTGTGTGAATTACCCTACGCGATGGCGGCCGGCTGGCTCAAGACAGCGCCGTCGGCCGGGCTAAACATGCGGATGATTATCACGACGACGACGACGAAAACGACGCGAGACTCGTTTACCGCCGCGGTGATCGCGCGCGAGCAATTTTTTGTTGTCTCGTGCGGTGTTCGCGCGACGACGAACAGCGAACTCGAGTGAGCTCACACACACACACACACTGACTAACGCGCTAACTGGCTCGCTCGCTCGCTCGCCAACAGATCGATCAATTGACGCCGCCGAGTCTACACATTTATTTGGCCAGCTGATTGATTATTCGGCGCATCGCGTCCGCGAGGGCGTGCTCGCCAACTCGGGCCGACTAATGAAACATTTAAATTAGAACGCGGCGCTCAGTGAGCGTTCGGCCGGACGGGCGGACAGGCTGACGGGCGCGCGGGCGGGCGGATGAGCGGGCGAACACACGAGCGCATGAAAAAGTCAAGACAAACGGATGGACTCGGCGGCGGCGGCGGTCAGAGTGCAACAAGTTCGAGTTTGCGCTCGGCCGGCCGAGAGTTCAAACGGCTCGGTCGGCGGGGCGAAAGTGGCAGGCGCCTGAATAGCGGAGGTGAGACACAGAAACCGACACACACACACACTCGCAGACACAGACACTCACTCGCCGGGAGTGGCGACCGGACGCTGGCCAACGGCGCGCTAATGCCTGTCGCGCGTCGTCGTCGTGGTCGTGGTCATCGCGGTGTTGCGATCGTCGCGAGCGGCGGCTCGTTGTTATGCCGCTCGGATTAGGAGTTCGCTCCAGTCGGACCCGCGAAGGCCGGCCGCAAGCGAGCCTACGGCTCCTCCCTCTCTGGTCGGAGCTCGCGCGATCTCGCCGCCCGCCGCCGCCGCCCGCCGCCGGGCCGCGGCCGACAACACTCCTCGCTCGCTCACCTTTCGCGCGCCCCGGCACCTGCGCGACGTGGAGCGGTTTACCTGACCGCTAAGCGGCCCGGCCCCGCCGGCCCGCGCGTGTCCTGGGCGTCGAGTGTCTGGCGGGCGGCGCCGCGAGACTAAAATGGTCGCGAATTGGGCGCCTACGGGCGGTCGCGGCGCTGACTGTGTGCAAACTGCAACTCGAGCGTTACGGTTCGCGGCCGTCGAGTCGGCGTCTCGCCGCGGCGGCGGCGGCGACGGCGACGGCGGCGCCAATTTGTACTCAAAGTCGACGTCGATTGAGCGCGCACGCCCGCCCGCCGATAGCAATAATAATCAATTTGGCGCGCACTCGATTGATTGTCGCCAACTGGCGAGTCGCGAGCGCCCGGCCGAGCCCTCGGGCGGGCCGCACACTCGAGCTGGCGTTCACGCGCGGGCGCGCGATGATAAAACGTTGCCACTGCGCCGAGCCCAGCCCCACTTCCGGCCGCACTGGAGCGGCCACTCAGTTGGCAAATTGGCGCAGCGAAGAGTCGGCGCGAGCGAGACGGCCACCAGCTCGCATTACTCTCGCGATAATTGATCGGCCACAAGTGCGCACGAGCGTCACGGGCGCCGCCCTTAGTGAGTGAGAGAGCAGAGAAAGTGCGCACAGCTGAGAGTTCTCGCTTAGCCTCGCGCGCGCCCGACCCGAGGCGAAGAGTGGCGTCCAGGCCGCCGGCCGCTCGCCGCCGAACAGCGCCATCAAATTGGCTTAATTGATCGAGGCTTCGAGTGGTCGCGGCGCAGGTGCCGGCGAGCCGATCCCACGAGCAACGAGATCTGATCGGAGTGGAGCGAGCGAGCCAGCGATCTCGGCGTCGGCTCGCCTCCAGGCTCGAGCGCCACTTGAGCGCCGTGGCCGTCAATTTGAGTGCGCGCATTATATGTATATTGACTTGGGGACGAGCGGCGACGGCGGCGGCGGCGCCTCGGCAAGACTCTCTCAGGCGGCAGATGCTTGTGCGCACCGTTCGGCCGGTGCTCGTCATCGGCCGGCAGCGCTCATGTTGCGCGCGAATCGCTTCTCGAATAACGGCCACTCGGCGAAAGTTGGCGCTCGCCGGGCTAACTTTCGCCTCGCCGACGGCGGACAATTATCGACATTAGCGGCGCTAGAACAACAAAGTTGCGCGCTCCAGCCCAACTTGGCGCCGGGCAACAGGTAGAGGCGCGCGCCGGTCGGCCAGCTGCGGGCGGCGAGCCAAAGAGTCGGCGCGAGCGTACGCTCGCTGACTGGCCGGCCGTCGCAAGCTCGGAGCCCGTGGAGATTGATCGGCTGTGCGCATGGGCTGGACAGTGAGAGAGAGAGAGAGAGAGAGAGAAAGCAGGCGAGAGGGAGTAGTTTCTGGCGGACAAACAGATTTGCATCCGACGCCGCCGCGCACATTGTTAACTAGTGTGCGCGCTGCCGCTGCTCAGGTGCGCTCGGCTCGGCAAAGGCGCATTTTTGGCCAGCGCCGCCGCCGCTCTGCGCCGGCCGCGCTCGCACTCGATCGAGTTCGCGCGGGCGGCGCAAGATTCTCGCTTAGGCCGCGCGTCTCATCGCTCAGGTAATCCGCTCTTTGTTTCATCGTCGCGCCGCATCTCCGTCTCCGTGGTCGCCGCCGCCGCCGCCGCCGAGGCGAACGACGACTTCCACTAGCAGCGCCACCACGAACCGCCACTCGGACGACCAAGACCACGACGCGGCGATGTTGCGCGCTGCAACCCAATCCAAGTCCATTGAATGGCGAGTGCGCCTGTGCAAACAGGCGCTCGCTTCTTTGTGCACTGGCTCGGCAGCGTCTTGTTCGTCCTCCTCATTGTCTCATCGCGCCCGAGCCGAGCCGAGCCGAGCCGAGTTGAGTTCATATTGAGGTCAACAGCGAGGGAAGGCCAGCAGCAGCACTCGGCGCCTGGACGAAAGTTTGTGGACGCCGATTTGCCTAACGAGTCGGCGACGTGCGCGAGTTTTCCTCCTCGGCCGCCTTTGCTGTTTGTCTTTGCCTCACTCTCGGCTCGTGTCCGCGCGCCTGTGCGTGCGCGTCCGTCTGGAACTGTGTTGGCCGGTGGCCGGGCGAGCGCCGACTCGAGCCCGGCCCAGAGGCGCGCCGCTTGGCTTCGTGTCGCCCAGATATGTGAGCGTCGCCCGCCGGCCAGGTGACGCTTGAGGCGGGACATTGTTCTGGCGCCGCCGCCGCCGCACTGACTGGCGAGATGTTTTGTGGAGAAGACAATGACGAGCTGAGCCACTCATCGCGCGCCTCCATATTGTTCGCGCGCCGCCCGGACGACTCGAGCGCCCGCGCTGGCGCCGAGATCGTAATTTGCACATTCATCAAGCCAACTTTATTGCGGCGCCGTCGCCGCCCGCCGACGTCTCAATCGGACACGGGCGCTCAATTCGAGCGCCTCGATGGGCAGATTCATCACGCGGTCTGGCCGGCCGGCCGGCCGACCGACGTGTTTACGTCGGGCCGCATTCTTGCGCCACAGCGCCAAAAGTCGCGCCCGAGCGGCCGCCGAGCGAGCCGCAGGTCGCGAGTGGCGAGCGTGCAACATGATCGAGCGCGCGCCCGATTGATTCACTCGCGTTACATCGGCCGCGCGCGCGATATGGTCGCCCTGGCGGCTCGGCCACTCCTCTCGGCGCCAGGCCTCTCGAGCGGCCGGCCGGCGCTAAGTTGGCAAAGTTTGCGCGCACTTGAGAGGTCTCAAGTGTTTGGTTGTTGTGGTTGTTGTTGTTGTTGTTCTCGCGGTTGTCGCTCGTCCTCGGCGGCGCGAAAGTGTTTCCCCGGCTCGCGCTCGGCCGAGCTAATGAGCGCGCCCGAGGAGCTCGCCGCAGCGGACGTGGAATCGCGCGCCGCCGCCGCGCACAATGTAACCCGCCGGCCCCGCGCTCGACTGCACTTCCTGGCCGACGGCGGCGGCCGCGCCACAGTTGACCAAAATGCCAACGAGTCGCGCCAGCTCGAGCCGATTTGATAGCGCGACCGGCGAGTCGAGTCGAGGCGGGGCGATGCGAGGCGAGAGCTCGACGGACGCGTTTTATGGCCACTCGCGCGCACTCGTCCATTCAAAGGCGCGCACATTCGCCTCGCTCCCTTTGGATCGTCTGCTCGCTCGCCCGCCCGGCCGCCCGCCCGGCCGCCTGTCCATCCGGCCGCTCGTCCGCGCGCTCGCCAGAGGCGCGCCGAGGAGTCGAATTTATTGCAATTTGAATGCGCGCTTCGCACAAACGCAGAGCACTCGGCCCGACACGAGCGCCGACTTGGGCGCGCATCCCGACATCACCGAGAGCACGCGCGAGGGCGGAGCGCTGGCGCGCCGGAAAGGATTCCGCTCGAACGAGCTGGCCGGCGGACGGGCTAGTGCGGGCGGCCAAGCGTTGGCGCCGATGATTGCGCAATGGGAAACTGCGCCGGCCGAGCGAGCGAGCCGAAACGGAAACCTGTTGCGCGAGCGCGCATAATTTGTGCAGCGCTTGCGCAGGCGCAGAAGTGCGGTCGCACTGCGCGAGTGTGTGCGCGCGTCAAAGAGTTGCCGGCCGCAGAGTTGCGCGCAGTCGACAGGTTAATGCGCGCCGTGTCGGAGTGAGAGCGCCAACTCGCACGTGGCTCGCCGCCGGCTCGACACACAAGTGCACGTGGCCCCGCGGACCGGTCATGCGAGCGGCGCCCCAAGACGCAAGCCAGAATGCCTCAAGCGGCGCGCACCACGCCCACCTCAGCCGTGCCGAGCGGGCCGGCGGCGGGGCGTCGCGGGACTGGCGTGCGCCCGGGCCACGCACCAGCGGCAGGTGTTAGGCGCGCCGCCGGCGGCTCGCCGCAGTCGATCGCGCACGCCCGACGACCTCATGTCAGTCTACGGACACTCAAAATATGCGAGCCAAATGCGGCCAGGCTGTTCCCAGAAGTCCTCCAAACTCGCGCAGTCCCTCGCGAGTGCATCAAGAGCTCGAATTGCGTCGACACAACAAAACCACAACCACAAACACAAACCAAACCAGCAACAACCACACACAACACAAACACATTACTGACCAGAGCCAAGAGGCGCGGGCGCCGAACGGCCACGTGGGCGCCCGTCGGGCAACAACAATTGTGCCCAGCTGGCCAGTTGGCTGGCCGAGCTGGCGCGCATTCCGCCGTCGCCCGAGGCGCGCGCTATGGCCTCGACGGAGCGCACGCTGCAGCAGGCCGACAATTTGTCCGCCTTATCGGCCAGCTCGAGTCTGTTATCGCAGCTGCTCAACTCGAGCCTCAATCAGCTGATCGAGATCGATAACGGCAGCTCGAGCGGCGCCGCCAGCTCAAGCTCGCTCACCAGCGCCGCCGACCGCGACCTCGAGCGCGCCTGCGACGCCAGCACGCCGCTCGCGCCCGTCGACGAGCGCGACCTGCTGCTGGTGAGTCGCGGGCCGGGCGCCCGGAATGCGGCGCGCCGAGAGTCGCCCGCGCCGCCAGCTCACTGCGGCGGCGGCGGCGGGGGCGGCCGTGCAGATGACTCGAGCACGTTTGGACGAAGAGGACTTCTTCGAGCGGCTCCACCGACAGGTGCGCGAGCGACGTCTCCGCGACTCGCAAATTGTCGCCGCCGACGACCACCAGCGACGAGTGTCGCGCCGGCGGCCAACATCGTCGTCGTCGTCGTCGGGCTCGTCATCATGGAGCTCGTCGTCATCGTCGTCCCGTCGCGGGCGCGCCGGCAGCCCGAGCGCGCGCTCGCCGGCCCAGATCCAGCGATGGGAGGTGACGGCGGCGGCGGCGGCGGCGGCGGCGGCGGCTGAGCTGGCGACCAGATTACCCAGACGAGGCCGCTCGAGGCGTCCGAGTCTCGAGTGACGCCACCGACGGACGCGCGGCCGACTCGAGATGCGCGCGCGCGATAAGCGATCGGCAGCCGGAATGTTGCGAGAAAATTTGCACAATTTCACTCAATGACTCGGCCCCGGCCGCGCCGCCTCTCAAGACGCCGCCAGATTTGATAATTAATTGCTCCTCTGTGCCGGCGCCGAGTGGCCAGACGCGCAACGAGCCGAAGGTGTGCCCGTCAAGTGGTGGGCGATTTGTGTCGAGCGACAACTTGACTGCGGCGGCGGCGGCGGCGGCGGCAGTTCCCAGACATAAAAGTGATCGTTCAAGTTCAAGCGCGTCGCTGGCCAGTCGCACGCGCTCGCAGAGGCGCAAACTAATCTGCCCACTGGCCGCCGCCCTCGACTGCCCGCAGAGCTCTAATTGCGAGCGCCACTTAAGTCGACCTGCTCATCACTCGGGCTCGCACTCGGCCGCCGCGAGATCGTGTGCGCCTGTGTTGCGCGCCACTTGCCGCGCCGATTATGCAACTCGGCCCGAGGACGATTCAGTTAATCCGGCGCTCGAGTGCGGCCACTTAATCAATCGCCAGGAGCACATCGGCGCGGCCCAGGGCGCCCAAGTGGAAGCGGCGCGCGTGTGCGAGTGTCGCGCGCACCAGCGCCGGCCGAGCGGCTGCGAGTCGGCCGCGGCCTCGCCGTCGCCATCAGCCTCGCACTCGCAGTCATCATCGTCATCCTCGTCGTCATCCTCGTCGTCATCCTCGGCGCCGTCAGCATCGACGTCGGCCACGCCGTCGTCGTCGTCGTCGTCGTCGGCATCATCGTCATCCATCGGCCGCCGCCCACGTCACAGACTCGTCATTTGCTCGACAGCGGCAAAATGAGCACCAGCAGGACGCCAGGCTGTGTGGTGAGATTCTCGCGCCGGCGCCACGACGCCACTCACAGCACAGCCAAGTCGGCGGCGCCGAGCGCGAGCGCCGCCACTTCGTGCGCCTCGTCGTTGTCTTCGTGCGCCGTCCGAGTGACGGCCACGAGCGGCGACTCGTCCGAAGACTGCTCGCCGGCGGCCGTCCTCAAGCGCAACCAGCAACACCCTCAACAAGCTCCACACCAGAACCAACACCAACTTCCGCAGCCACTGCGAGCGCGCGCGTGCGAGTCGCCGGCCGCCGACCAGTGGCAAGATAATGAGCGCGACCGGCCGCCAGCGCGCGCCGCCGACCGAAAGACAGGTATCAATTATCATCATCATCATCAGCAGCAGCAGCAGCAGCAGCACCAGCAGCAGCACCACCACCAGCACCACCACCACCAACAGCCGGCGCCCGGCGAGAGCATGGGCTCGGCCGACTCCAGGCCAAAGGCTGCACGAACACGAGCGCTCTTCGAGTGCGACGCCGGCGCCGCTCAATTAGACGCGGCCACGCGACGAGCGCGCGCGCCGCTGTCGCCCAATTCGCTTTCGCTCGGCGACCCGAAGCCAATCGATTCGCTGTCGTCGGCCGAGTGGCTCGCCAAATTGAGAGCCCGCCGCGGGCGTCAGCTCGGCGCCGACGAAGAAGCGCTCTGGCTGGCCGCCGCCGAGCAGAACGACTACTTCTGCGGCGCGCCCGACGGCGAGCTGCAGGCCGCCTACAAGCAGCTCGGCGACGCTCTGTATCCGGGCCTCGAGCAGCGCCAGCAGACCTTTATCGCGCTCCAGCGGTCGCAGCACCGAGAGCGCCAACCAGAGGCGCGCCACCAGCGCCTCCAGCGCCAGGTGAGCGCCGCCCAGGCCGCGGCCCTGTTCTCGCTGGACCCGCGCGACGACCAGGAGGCGGCCGACCGGGGCTCCATGGTGGAGGCCACGGCCAGCTTGGCGCGCGTCATCACCAGTTGCGACTCATCGCGCGCCTCGAGCGTCGCGGGGGCGGCGGGGGCGGCCAGCAGCGAGCCCCTGTACGACGTGCCCTCGATGGCGGTGCTCGAGGCGCGCTCGGCCGCGAGTCGGAACTTGTCGCCCGATCAAAAGTACCCCGCGAGTCCGGAGAGAGCGCGCGCCGGCGTCTCGGCAATCGCACAGGCGCCCCAGGAGCGGAGGCAGGCGGGCGCTGGCGACTGGGCGCAAATCTCGGCCGATAGTCTGGAGCTGTTGCACTCGACTGCGCGTGCACATAAATCAGCGCCAAACTCGGGCCAGCACAATTCCCACGCGCACTCGCGGCCAACGAACGCACCAACGACCACTGCGACGACGAGTTTGCATATGCGCCGCCCGAAAGGCGCCTCCGAAGAATGTCAACGAGACGTGGCCGTGGACGGCGGGCGGGCGAAAGTCGTGAGCTCGGCGCGGCGCAACCAGCCGAGCGCGACTGAGAAAACAAGCCCAAAGGGCCGCGAGTCTCGAGAGACGAGCTGCACGTCGAGCAGCACGACGACCACGGCGACGACGACGACGACGACGTGCAGCAGCTGCTTAACGGCGCGCCGCCGCCACTCGCTGACCTGTGCACGTCGCCGCCACCGCCGCCGCCACTCAAACGGTCGTCGGCAGACACGGCTGAATGTCGGCCGCCGCCACCGCCACCGCCATCGCCACCGTCTCGCCATTGTCCACCGCTTGCGTCACCACCGGCACCAACAAACACGACAACGACGACGACGACGAGCGCGCCGCCAACTTAATCAGCTTAACGAGCGGCGGCCAAATTCAATTAGCTGCTGTAGCAGTGCGAGCGGCAGCAGTGGCGCCAGCAGCTGCTCCCGCTGTGCCTCGAGTTGCGGGCGCGGCGCGCGCCCAACGCTCTTTGTCGGCCAACAGACCGACTCGTCGCCGGGCAGCCTCACGCAGGCCTACCTGAGGCGCCACTCGGGCGGCAGACACCGGGCGCACCTGCGCCAGTCCGCCGGCCGCCGAGTGTCGACGGCGCGCCGCCCGGCGCATAGAGGCAGCCCAAGCGCCGGCGGCGCGCTCAAAGCCGAGCGCCATATGGAGTGCGCCCGCGCGGCGACGGTAGCGTGCACTTTGTCGCCGCGCGCGCGTTCCCATGGCGGTCACGCTGGTTGCCCGCACGGCTGCCAGTGCGAGTCGGCGCATGCAAACGAGTTGCGAGTGCCGCCGCCACTGCAGCGCCACTTGCAACATGTTTTTAATTGTCAGCCAGCGAGATGGAAACAAAATTTGAAACAGCAACAGCAGCAGCAACAGCAACAGCACCAACAGCAG
>SNVD02010840.1:0-51241 GCA_013180625.2 Boswellia sacra | reverse complement strand
TAAAAAAAAAAAAGAATAAGCTAGTTCACTCATCCATCAAACACAATCCGAAAAAAAAGCAAGCCTCAAAGTAGACAAATGGAAATTCAATAACTTTATAAGCATTAATTCCCAAAAAAAAAAAAAAAAACTCCTAATATCATCCAAATGGCATATGAACTTGACATTTAAATGGAAGCAAATCTCACAATATCGTTATAATGAATATGACTGAAAAGAAACGCTTACTTGATGGCATCTTCATGCTTGGAATCAGGATGCCTTTGAAAGAACCTCTTTATATAAACATCCTCAGGGAGACTGATCTTCTTAACCTTCCCATCACCACTAGGGAAAGTTGCAGGAGGAGCCCTGAGTCCCAATCAACCATAAATTATATCAAAACCCTAACTTTCTACTACCACAAGAAGAAGTAAATAAAAGAAATCTTAGATGTCAATAATTCATCAAGATAGTAAATAACAAGAGAGACACTCACTGTTCCATTGCTTTGAGCCAAACAGGCTCGGCCTTCGCCAGGCCCTTCACAAGCCTTCTGGTTTTCGTCAGCAAATCTCCTTTCATAAACGACATCACGCCCCTCTCCTTTCTCCGATCTTGCTTCGCGCTAATTCAATTGTCTACAGAAGTGGAGCTTGCTCGGGACACTAAAACGATGTTGTTTTAGCAGCCTCATATTGCTGGGCTCCATATTGGGCTTTTAGTCTATTGTGGGCTTGTTTTTCCAATCAATTCTAAACTTTGGTTTTTGTTTTTTGTTTTTTAATTTTTTTTGCCTTGTCGACGTGATTTAGTGTTTGAAGATATTATTAAAAAAAAAAACTCTGTTAATATTAATATTTGAAACTTAAGATTCTACGTATGTCCTTATAGTATGATAAAGCCACAATAAAGTTTATGTACTAGCTTACTGATTACTTTCAAAATCAGGAAAGAGAAATGAAATATTAAAAAATTGGGATTTTATTGAGGTTTTACAAAAAAAATTTTAAATACAGTTTTAGAAAACATTGTGTTACCAAAATAATTTTTTTAAATACAGTTTTAGAAAACATTCTTATCATTGAAACTAATTTCAAACGCACACATCAAATGGCTTGAATGTTACGTTCTTGTCGATGAGAATTGTGTTAGCCCTAAGGCTACATGATAATTTTGATGATAACAATACACATTGATTCATTGTGATTTACTAACATGTTTATTTATGTGAAAGAGTAATATCATTGAAATAATTGTCAAATCAAGAAAAGGCTTATTAAAATGAAGTGTTGAAGCTAAGGAGAAGACTATATGTTAAAGGCACCAAAGTTTAAGTACAAGGTTTGATTCAAGGAATGTGACACATGAGTAATATTTAATCAATTGGTCATATATTTCTCTACAAATGCCCAAATTACATGATTCTTGAGCCTTTGGAAAGCTTACTCAATTTATAACATTTCATATGTTTTAAAGAAATTCAAATTTCAAGTGTAAGGTTGTCCAAATAATCATGCAAGTTGAAAGACAAATGGAAGCAGCTGACATGAGTGCCAAATACTTCTTTGGACATATCTTGAGCTAGAAAAATCAAAATGACTTGATTCTTACGGCATTGGAAAGATGACTTAATGAAGAACATTTCATATGTTTTGAAAAAATTCAAATTTCAAATAGAAGGCCGGCATAATTGACATGCAATTCGGTGACTGACACAGAGAAGAAAAATAAACTCACATGAGCATCGAATGGTGTTTTGGCCATATCTTAAGATAGAGATATCCAAATTCTTTGAATCTTAATGTTTTGGAAAGCTTATTCAAATATGAATATCTTTTATGTTTTGAAGAAATTCAAATTTCAAACGGAAGGCTGACAGAATTATTATTCAAGTCGGTGGACTGACACATGGAGGAAAAATCAAGTCACATGAGCACCGAATGTTGTTTTGGCCATATCTTGAGCTACAGATATCCAAATGACTTGATTCTTGATGCGTTGGAAATCTTATTCAAATGTGCAGATCTTTTATGTTTTAAAGATTTTCAAATTTCAAACGGAACATTGACAAAAATGGCAGACAAGATTACGGTTTTTATGGTGGGCAGAAAATTTGGAGATGGTGTCTTCACTTGATTAAGTTCATCTCATTTGCCTATAAAAGGAGCCATTCTCTCATGCATTCAAGAAGTGCAAGAGAAGCATTTTATCAAGCAAAAAAGCCAAGAGAAATATCAAGTTTATAGAGCTTTTATATTCTTTATCTACTCTTTGAAGAGAGTTGTACTTTTGTTGTAAAAACTTTTTTTTGTTCTTATATTGTGTGAGTTAGTAGAAGTGGATCTTCTTGTAAAGGATAAAAGCTATCCTTGAGAGAACTCTTTCCTTGGTGAGGTTGTTCATCAAGAAGAACTCTTGGTGTGGTGTTATCAAGGTTTGGAAGGAAAAAGTCTTGGTGAGGTTGTTCATCAAGCAAGTTGTAAAGATTTCTACAACTTAGTGGAAAGCCTAGCTTGTGGAGCTAGGAGCCTGTGGACGTAGGCAAGGTTTGCCGAACCACGTACATCGAGTTTGCACTCTCTCTATCCCTATCCTCTTTACATTTACTTGCACTTGTGATTGTTCTTTATTGCCATTCTCTTGATTGCATTCTATTTTCATCTTCTTCACCTTTGTTCTCAAAGAAAGATTTAAATAATTTTCATCTTTCAAGAAAAGTTTTCTAAATCCGTTTTTTATAAATAAAAACCCAATTCACCCCCCTCTTGGGTTGCCATACCTGGGCCAACAAGTGGTATCAGAGCAAGGTTGCTCAATTTTTTAAATCATAATCGATTTTTGAGCTATGGCATCTTTTAATTCAACTCCATATGTTGAAGGACTTTCTATCTCTAGACCTCCATTTTTTAATGGAAGTGATTACTCTTATTGGAAAACTAGAATGAGTATTTTCTTGAAATCTTTTGATTTTGATTTGTGGTCTATTATTTTGGAAGGGCCTTTTGTTCCTACCAAAATTGAAAATGGGGAATGCATGCTTAAAGAACCTAAAGAGTTTAGTGAAGATGATAAAAAGAAATTGAGTTTGAATGCTAAAGCTATGAATGTGTTATATTGTGCTCTAGATAGAAATGAGTTTAATAGAATATCTACTTGTTCTACGGCACAAGAAATATGGCACACACTTGAAGTAACTCATGAAGGAACTAATCAAGTTAAAGAATCCAAAATTAGTATGCTAGTTCATAGTTATGAGCTTTTTAAGATGAAATCGGATGAATCAATTTCTGAAATGTTTACTAGATTTACGGATATTATAAATAGTTTGAAATCTCTTGGTAAATCGTATTCTAATGTTGAAATGGTGAGAAAGATTCTTAGGTGTCTACCAAAATCTTGGGAGTCAAAGGTAACGGCAATTCAAGAAGCAAAGGACCTCACCAAACTACCATTAGAAAAACTTATGGGTTCTCTCATAACTCATGAAATCATCTTGAAGGAGAATGAAGAAGAAGATTGCGATGTGGCAAACATGTACTTCATGGCTTTAAGAGAAAATGAGATAAGTATTCTAAACCATGATCCTAAGCTTTCATATGATGAATTACTTGAAGCATTTCAAAATTTACATGTGCAAGTTGATAAACAAAATTCAAAAATCAATGCTTTCAAAAAGAAGTCAAAAATCATGTTAACACAATTAGAAGAGTTGTTAGAAACAAATGAAGCTTTAGAAAATGAAAATGAAATTTTAAGGCAAAAAGATTTTGAAAGTTTGGAAAATCAAAATACATTTATTAAAAACTGAAAATAACATTTTAAAACAAAAGGATTTTGATAAATTAGAGAAAGAAAATGTTATTTTGAAAAAGGGAAATAATGACTTAAGAAATATTGTTGATAGTTTTACAAAAAGCACAAAAAATTTGAATTCTATGTTACAAAACCAAAAGTGTGTTTTTGATAAAAGAGGGTTAGGATATAAAAGTCATAAAAATCAAAAGTATTTTAAAAACTATTTTGTTCATGCATCTTCTAGGAATAATCCTAATAATTCATGTAATTATTGTGAAAGAAAAGGACACAAAATGCATTCTTGTTACATTAAGAGAAATCCTAATTTGAAACAAATATGGATTCCAAAAAGGACCATAACTAACCCCCAAGGACCCAAGAACTTTTGGGTACTAAAAAGTTACTCCTTGAATGTTGATTGTAGAGACAAAGGAGTGGCAAACACAAGTGGTACTTAGATAGTGGATGCTCAAGGCATATGACCGGAGAAGCCTCCAAGTTCTCAAGATTAATCATGAAGAAAGGAGGATATGTGACCTTCGGTGATAATGCCAAAGGAAGGGTAATCGGACATGGTGATATTGGTAACCCTTCTTCACCTATTATTAAAGATGTTTTGCTTGTTTATGGTTTAAAACATGATTTGATTAGCATTAGTCAATTGTGTGATAAGGGATATTTTGTTACTTTTGAGCCTAATAGATGTGTGATTAAGGATGTTAGTAACAATAAGACATTATTTGTTGGTAATAGATGTGGTAATATTTATACAATTGATATTGATGTTAATGATCATGTAGAAAATTGTTTCATTGTTAATCATGATGCTTGGTTATGGCATAGAAGGTTAGGTCAAGCTAGCATGGACACAATTTCAAAAATTTCTAAAAATGATTTAGTTGATGGTCTTCCAAAAATAAAATTTGAAAAGGATAAGATTTGTGATGCTTGTCAATTTGGAAAACAAGTGAGAACTTCTTTTAAACAAAAGAAATTTATTTCAACAAATAAACCTCTACAATTACTTCATTTGGATTTATTTGGACCATCAAGAACTCAAAGCCTTGGTGGAAAGTATTATGTTTTTGTTATTGTGGATGATTATTCAAGATTCACTTGGGTATTATTCTTGAATACTAAAATGAGGCCATACAAGCTTTTTCAAAATTTGCAAAAAAAGTCCAAAATCAAAAAGGGTATTCTATTGTGTCCATTAGAAGTGATCATGGTGGTGAAGTAGACAATGTTGCATTTGAAAATCTTTGTGATGAAAATGGTTTTGAACATAATTTTTCCTCACCTAGAACTCCACAACAAAATGGTGTTGTTGAGAGGAAAAATAGGACTATCCAAGAAATAGCTAGGACCATGTTACTTGAAAATAATTTGCCAAAATATTTTTGGGTCGAAGCCGTTAATACCGCATGCTTTATAATCAATAGAGTCCATATTAGAGCTTTAATAAAGAAAACTTCTTATGAACTTTGGAAAGGAAGAAAACCCAACATTGGATTTTTTAAAGTTTTTGGATGTAAATGTTTTATTTTAAACACCAAGGATAACCTTGGAAAATTTGATGCAAAAGCCGATGTTGGAATTTTTGTTGGCTACTCCAACCATAGTAAAGCATATAGAGTTTTTAACAAAAAGACTCTTACTATTGAAGAATCTATGCATGTTGAATGTGATGAAACTAATGTTATTTCTTCAAAGAATTTAGATGATGATATTGTTGAGATAGAAGGGCAAATCAAAGAATCAAGGCTTGATGAAAAGAGCCAAGATGAATTACAACTTCAACAAGAAAAGCTTGAGGAAGTAAATGATTCTTCCCAAGAATTACCAAAGGAATGGAGGTATGCAAAAGCTCACCCTAAAGATCTCATTATTGGTGAACCATCACAAGGTATGAAAACTAGATCTTCTTTTAAGAACTTTTGTAATCATTTTGCATTTGTCTCTCAATTTGAACCAAAATCTTTTAAAGAAGCCAAAAATGAGGAAAGTTGGATTTTGGCTATGCAAGAAGAATTGAACCAATTTGAGAGAAATCAAATTTGGGAATTAGTCTCTAGACCTAAATATGACTAAACCCCTTAGTAAAGATATATTTTGCATAATAAGAAGAGAAGTAGTTATGTTGGATATGTCTTAATTTTTCTTTTATATGATAATCTTTAAATGATAGCATATGTTAAGGGGGAGAATATATTTAGGGGGAGTAATTAATTTGACTACATCTTTTTGATGATAACAAAAGGGGGAGAAATGGATGGTTTGGATGGATTGCTTATATTCATAACAATTGCTTTCTTTTTGCTTATTGTTGATTTTATTTTCATTCTTGATTTTAGATTATATTTTAAAGCAATCAATGGCTTGTCATCATCAAAAAGGGGGAGATTGTTAGCCCTAAGGCTACATGATAATTTTGATGATAACAACACACATTGATTAATTGAGATTTACTAACATGTTTATTTATGTGCAAAAGTAAGATCATTGAAATAATTTTAAAATCAAGAAGAGGCTTATTAAAATGAAGTGTTGAAGCTAAGGAGAAGACTACATGTTAAAGGCACCAAAGTTTAAGAACAAGGATTGACTCAAGGAATATGACACATGAGCAATGTTCAATCAATTGGTCATATATATCTCTACAAATGTCCAAATGATGTGATTCTTGAGCCTTTGGAAATCTTACTCAGTTTATAACATTTCATATGTTTTAAGGAAATTCAACGTTCAAGTGCAAGGTTGTCCAAATCATCATGCAAATTGAAAGACAAATGGAAGCAGCTGACATGAGTACCGAATACTCCTTTGGACATATCTTGAGCTAGAAAAATCAAAATGACTTGATTCTTACGGCATTGGAAATATGACTTAATGAATAACATTTCATATGTTTTGAAGAAATTCAAATTTCAAATGGAAGGCTGACATAATTGACATGCAATTCGGTGGACTGACACAGAGAAGAAAAATCAACTCACATGAGCACCGAATGGTGTTTTAGCCATATCTTGAGATAGAGATATCCAAATTCCTTGATTCTTAATGTTTTAGAAAGCTTATTCAAATATACAGATCTTTTATGTTTTGAATAAATTCAAATTTCAAACGGATTGCTGACAGAATTATCATTCAATTCGGTGGACTGACACAAGGAAGAAAAATCAAGTCACATGAGCACCGAATGGTGTTTTGGCTGTTTCTTGCGCTACAGATATCCAAATGACTTGATTCTTGATGAGTTGGAAAGCTTATTCAAATGTGCAGATCTTTTATGTTTTGAAGATTTTGAAATTTCAAACAGAACATTGACAAAAATGGTAGACAAGATTACGGTTTTTATGGTGGGCAGAAAATTTAGAGATGGTGTCTTCACTTGATTAAGTTCATCTTATTTGCCTATAAAAGGAGCCCTTCTCCCATGCATTCAAAAAGAGAAAGAAGAAGAGAAGAATCTATCAAGCAAAAAAAAACAAAAGAAATATCAAGTCTAGAGAGCTTTTGTATTCTTTATCTACTCTTTGAAGAGAGTTATATTTTTGTTGTAAAAATTATCTTTGTTCTTGTATTGTGGTGAGAGTGAGATCTACTTGTAAAGGATAAAAGTTATCCTTGAGAGAACTCTTTTCTTGGTGAGGTTGTTCATCAAGAAGAACTCTTGGTGTGTTATTATCAAGGGTTGAAGAAAGTTGCCTTGGTGAGGTTGTTCATCAAGAAGAACTCTTGGTGTGGTGTTATCAAGGGTTGAAGGAAGTTGCCTTGGTGAGGTTGTTCATCAAGAAGAACTCTTGGTGTGGTGTTATCAAGAGTTGAAGGAAGTTGCCTTGGTGAGGTTGTTCATCAAGAAGAACTCTTGGTGTGGTGTTATCAAGAGTTGGAAGAAAAAGTCTTGGTGAGGTTGTTCATCAAGCAAGTTGTAAAGATTTCTACAACTTAGTGGAAAGCTTAGCTCGTGGAGCTAGGAGCCCGTGGACGTAGGCAAGGTTTGCCGAACCACGTAAATTGAGTTTGCACTCTCTCTATCCCTTTCCTCTTTACATTTACTTGCACTTGTGATTGTTCTTTATTGCCATTCTCTTGATTGCATTCTATTTTCATCTTCTTCACCTTTGTTCTCAAAGAAAGATTTAAATAATTTTCATCTTTCAAGAAAAGTTTTCTAAATCCGTTTTTTATAAATAAAAACCCAATTCACCCCCCTCTTGGGTTGCCATACCTGGGTCAACAAAAGGGTGTTCTAAGGCTTAGGAATTTGCTTACCTTCTATTGTGAGTAAAAAGTATGAGCCATTGCCTAAAGGCTTGTCGATCAGGTGTAGTCCTTCCTATTTAGCTCCTATTTTTCCAACGTCAAGCTCATATCTATTCTCCATGGCCTTTTTGAGTACCCACTCTCCTATACTAAATCTGCTAGGTTTGACCCTATGATTATGGGCCTTGGCCTGTTGGTAAGCTACTAGTCTAATCACAGTAGTTTCTCTACTTTCGTCAATCAAGTCTAGCCCTATTTCTAATGCCCTATCATTTTTTGGGGAGTTTCCCAGGTCTGATCTAAGAGTGGGTAGCAAGGCTTCTATTGGGATGACAACTTTTACCCTATATGTCAACGGAAATGGTGTTTCCTCGGTCAGTTTCCTTCAGGTGGTTCTATAGGCCCATAGGACATGGGGTAGCATCTTTAGCCATTTGCCTTTTCTCTTGTCCAATTTCTTTTTTTTTTTTTCAGATAGCTAAAGATGGTCTTATTAGTGATCCCCGCTTGCCCATTCCCCTACTTGTAGCTCCTAGAGGAGAAGTGGTGTTTTATCCCTTATTCTTGACAAAAATCCCTCATTATCTTGCTGTCAAACTATTTCCCATTGTCTGAAATGATGACACGTGGTAACCCAAACCTGCAAATATGTCACTGTTTTATAAGCTTTGGCCTCTACCCGTTTTGTGAAATAATCAATTACCAAAAGCACATGCTAGTTCCTTTCTACCGCCATGGGCAAAGGCCCCACAATATCTTCCCCCCATTGGATAAAGGACTAGGGGCTGGATACAGGGTGTAATGGGTTGGCCAATTGGTGTATGAGGCTAGCGTGCTTTTGACATCTGTGACATTTTCGTGCATGGGCTTCGGAGTCTGCAATGAGCGAAGGCTAATAGTACCCATGTCCCATTATCCGATGGGCGAGGCTCTTTTCGCCCAAGTAGTTCCCGCAACTTCCCCCGTGTATCTTTTTCAATACTGCATTAGCCTCCTCCTTCAATAAACATTTCAAGTGAGGCCCCGAGAAGGACTTCTTGAACAACTATCCATCAATCAAATAGTATCTGGTTAACTTCATCCATAAGCACCTCGCCTCCTTTTTGTCAGATGGGATGGTCCCATTACTAAGATAGTCGATTATTTCTTTCATCTACCTTTTCTGTTCTGATAAGACACTGATTTCTTGGCATTGATTCCTCTTGCTCCCAATGCTAGGCCATCCATGACCTCTACTTCAACTTCCAAAACCCTATCGGTCATAGCCAAGGCTGAACAAGCAAGCTCGTCAGCAAATTGATTGTCGGCCTTTAGCACTTTCTTGATTCTCACCTCCTTGAAGTGTTCTGCCATCTCGCCCAAATACACCACCATCCTTTCATCCTTAGCTTTGTATCCTCCCTCCCATTATCTAACAACTAATTGGGAGTTGCATAGAATTTTTAGTTGTTTTACCCTCAGCTACCTACCCGTTTGTAGTCCTAAAACTAGGGCTTCATACACTGCCTCATTGTTGAGAGCGGGAACTCGAGCCTAATAGTCCTTTAGAGTATCAGACCTTCTAGAGTCCGGAGTTCTATCCCTACCCCAGCTCCAGCTATGTTTGAAGATCCAGCAATGTGCATTTGCCATTTTTTCTCGTTATCATCAGGCCCCTTCAGCACAGCATCTTCAAAACTAGACTCGTATTCGAGAAGAAAATCAGTCAAGACTTGTCCTTTTCTCGCTATTCTAGGGTAGAAAGTGATATCTATGGTGCTCAGATTCATGGCCTACTTAATCATTCTGTCTGTCAGGTCGAGATAGCGCAGTATTGCCTTCAGAGGATAGGAGATTAGGACGTGGATAGGATGAGTCTTAGAGTAGTGCAGTATTCAGGTTTTTGCGTGAACCAAAGTTAGGATCAATTTCTTGGCGATCATATATTTGGTTTCTGTATCGTTCAAGGTCCGGTTAGTGAGCATCACTAGCTTCTACACCCTTTCCTCTTCCCTTAGCAGGGCATTGCTTACTCCGATAGATAGACCTTTAGGTACAGGTATAAGATTTCTCCTAGAATAGGAGCAAAAAGTATAGACACCTGTCTTAAGTACTTCTTTAGCTTTTAGAGGGTGTCAGCCTACTTCTTTTGCCATTTTATTCCCCCTGGCCCTTTTAATTGCCTGGAAGAAAGGTCAGCATCTATCTTATTGCCTCGAGATAAAACGGCTAAAAGTGGCCACCCTCCCTGTCAAAGTATGGACTTTCTTTATATCTCTCGATTCTGTGGTCTTCATCAATGCTTGTATTTGTCCTGGAGCGGCCTCTATCCCATTCTTGCTAACTATATGCCCCAAGAAATTTCTAGAGGAGACTCCAAAGATGCATTTACGGGGATTTAGTTTCATTTTGCATCTGCAAAGTGTGTTGAAGATAATCTAAAAATGCTACAGGTGTCTTCTGCCTTTTTGCTCTTAACTACTATGTTATCTATATAAGCTTCCATGATATCCTCCAAAAGTCTGTGAAACACTCTAGCTACCATCCTCTGGTATGTTGCCCCTACGTTTCTAAGATCGAAAGGCATAACATTGTAGTAGAATATCCCAATTTCTATAATAAATGAGGTCTTTTCCTCGTCTGGTCCATACATAGGGATTTGGTTATATCAGTTATAGACATCCAGGAAACTCATTCGTGCAAAATTGGTGGTGGCATCTACCATTTGGTCTATCTTGGGTCAAGGAAAATGGTCTTTAGGGCAAGTTCTATTTAGATCAGTGTAATCCACACAGATACGCCATTTTTCGTTTTTCTTTGGCACCCCTTCCAAATTGACAACCACTCCGGATATGCCACATTTCTTATGTATCCTACTTCTAACAACCTGTCTATCTCCTCACTTACTGCTCTATTCTTTTCTAGGGTGTGCCTTTGTAGCTTTTGTCTTTCGCTACAGCTTTCCTCATCACATTTAGTTCATGACACACAACTTTTGGGTCTACTCCTGGCATGTCTTGCCCAGTCCAAGTGAATACGTCCGCATTCTTTTCCAGTATTGTCTTTAATTTCCTTCTTTCTTTTTCATGCAACAACTAGCCAACAAAGAGCTTGTGCTCTAGTGCTAAGGGTCCGAAGTCTATTTGCTCTAGGGGCTCGATCATAGGGATCTTTTTCTCTGTCTCCCTTGTCCTTAGCACCTCTTGTGCTTGCTATTTGCTTTGCGTCTGGCAGGGGTTATCCACCCTTTCTTCATTTGTCTTCCTATCCAGATGAACTCTTTCTCCTAAGGCAACTGCATAACATTTTTTGGCCATCACTTAGTCTCTTTTTATCTCCACAACTCCTTTTCCATCCGCTGTCGTGCACCTCATCAGCTGATGCAGGGGTAGAGGGTATCCTCTTCATCTTATGTACCCATGTCCTGCCCATTATCCCGTTGTAAGTGGAGGGTGTATCGATCACCAGGATATCTATCAACAACGTTCTCTCAATAGTTATCACTAAAAGAGATATGACTCTTACGAGATACATCATGCTCCTACTAAAATTGACTAAAGAGGCCCTGCTCGACCGAGTCAGGCCCTCGTCGAGCCTCATCCTTTTGTAAGTACTTAGGAAGATTATATTAGTGATGCTCCCCCTATCTATCAACAATCTAGCTATGTCACAATCTACGATAGTTAATGTTACCACTAAAAGGTCTCAATGGGGGAGTTGCAGTCTTATTAAATATGCCTTCGTAAACTTCAGCCACAGTCAGTCTTCCATCACGAACATAATTGATCTCTACTCCTCCCTTGGCCTTTGGTCGGTGCTATAAGGTTTACTATGAATGGCATGTAAGTCCTTTCCTCTATTCACTTCGGTTAGGTATCTAGCCTTTGGCACCTCAAATGACATCCCAATGGCGGCCACTGATTTTTGTGAGGGAGGGCGCCCAGATGGTTTTGTTTTATTTTTGCCTTTTTTAGGTGCTTGAACCCCGTACCTCGTTAGTAATCCATTTCATATCATGATTTCGATCTGGGCCCTTAGATTTTTGCATTCTTTCATTAGATGTCTGCGGTTGGCATGGAATGCACAATAGGCATTTTTGTTCGCTTGGGCCTCTTTTGGCAAGGGCCTTGGTGTTCTAAATATTCCTCTATCTTTGTTCTCCTGCCGTATCCTCACTAGAGTTATGTTGAGAGGGATAAAAGGTGTGATGGCCCCAGCCGTGAGGCGTCTACCTTCTGTCTCTTTGGTTTGTCACCTTTTGTCTTGAGCGTCCCTTTCTTCTAAGTTGTTTGCTAGTTTTCTCCTCCCCTCTCCTTCCTGATTGCCACCAGGGTAGTCTTGTGAGGCTGGAGGGCCTCATCATTCTCTAAATGGATTTGCCCTTTAGCTTTCTCTACGATTTCTTCCATCGTCTTAAGGCCTTTCCCAACCAAGTATTCATGGAACTTTGTTCTGATTCTAACTACACACTTGAAAGCACCAGCTACTGTCTCAGAGTCATATCTTTCTACCTAGCTAAGCTCATTATTAAACCACATCATGAACTCCCCCAACTTCTCCCCTTCGACCTATTCAAGGAATAGAGGTCTATGGTGATCTTTGGTTGACTTCTGTTCTAAAGGTATTGGGAGAGAAAAACCCTCGCTAGCTCATTGAAGTTGTCTATTATTCCTGGCTACAATGACCTAAACCACCTTATGGGTGTCCTACTCAATGCGGTAGCGAAAACTTTGTAGAGCAACGCATCGTCAAGAGTTTCTAGGGACATTTTCTGGCGGTAGTGGAAAAGATGTTCCTCAAGGTCTCCTTTTTTGTCAAATAGTTTTCGAGGGGGAATGATGATTTTTTCTGGTTTCAGGGTGCTGTTTATGTGGTTAGTGAATGGGGTTTGGATTATTTTCTAGACGGTGAAGGCAAGTGGGTTAAGAGGGTTGGTTATAGCTATATTTTTCATCCTAGTTTCCACCCATGTGGTTCAGCTCCTCCATAAACATATCAAACATATTTGGGTTCATATCATGGGCATTTTCCTTGCTTGGGTTGGGGTTCTGTTTATGGTCTCCACCCCCTCTTTCGGCTTCTTGACTAGGTGTAGGAGGGGTCTTTCCGCAGCGAGCCGCACTCTCAGCGTCTCCCTCCTCGTGTGCTTATATTCAATCGCGCTTCTTCTCCCCCATCTTCCTACAGTGTTCTTTGTTTTCCTTCTTAGCTTGTTCAAGTTGCTTCCTTAGGTTTGCCATAACTATGTTGATCCTCCTAGATTTCCTTCTAGCTGGGACGCCCCCTCTTCGGGACGCAGGTTGTGAGCTGCATCTTTTCCATTCTGGAGGTGTTTCAGGTCGAGACCACTATGTTGGTCACAGAGTTGGATATGAAGGATAGCTTCTTACTCAACAATGTTTCAAGTTTCCTCCAAAAAACCTCAGCTCCTTTGACAACAGAAAGGTGCCCACAAACGGCGCTAGTTGAAGGAACCAATTTTTGCTCTACTTGAACTAGGCTGGATCAACCGCCCTTCTAGACCTCCACGAACGTCTAACAAACCAGCAAATGCCTTCGTCTAGCCAATAGTCAAACAGCACTTGAGCGACTCCTGGGTGGTACTTGCAAAGGGTATTCCGATGCCAAAGTCCAGATTCCAATGGACAGAAATCGGACAATGTATATTAGACAAAGAAAAGAGAAAATCTAGAGAGAGAGAGAGTGAGAAGTCGTAGAGAGATCCAGTTCCCCCTTGTGTGGAGCTCGATGGGAACTTAATGATTTCGTTCCTCCTCCCATGGTCTTCCTCGATTTTACCCCTTCACCAATCCTAGCCATTGGTTTCATTCACAGATGAATTAGTACCTAACTGCGACTGCAACCAGAATTCTATTTTGCTTTCTTTTCTTTGTCCTCACCTTAGGTTGTTTCGCTCAAATGACCACTAATAACACTATCAACTTGGTTTCCAGCGTCATTGCCGGCACTAATTCTACTTGGCAATCACCCGCTCGTGATTTTGCTTTTGGGTTCTACCCTCTTGTTAGTGGCCTATTCCTGGTTGGAATTTGGTTGATAAAATCCAAGAGACAACTCTCGTCCGGTCTGCGAACCGTAATGATCCAGCGCAAGTTGGGTCAGCCGTTACAATCAACGGCCTTATTCTCGCACATTCAAACGGGACAGAATTCTTAATCTCCAATCTCACCGGTGGCAAATTTAACCATGTCATCTTTAATGCAAGATGATGGTAATTTTGTTTTACGGGATTCATCCTCCAGAATCATCTGGCAGAGCTTTGATCATCCTATGGACACCATTTTGTTAGGCCAAAATCTTGTTATGGGCGAAAGGCTGTATTCCAATGCCAGTGGATCATTTGACTACTCGACAGGACGATACATGTTGGCGCTTCAAACGGATGGCAACGTTGTTATATCTGCCTTCAGGTTTGCTGATCCTGGTTACTGGTATACTGGAACGGTGGAGGAGCAAAATGTCAGTTTAATATTAAACGAGAGTACAGCTTTGATGTATGTTACGAACAAGACTACAATCACATACTCCATGACAAAACAAGTGCCCACTCCAATTGAAGATTACCACCGCCGAGCAATAATTAATGATCGTGGAAATATCCAAAAATTGGCTTACCATAAACAAAATGTCGGCGAGTGGACTGTTGTGTGGCAGGCCATTACTGAGCCTTGCGCTGTCAATAATATATGTGGGGTGTTCGGCTTTTGCACTTCACTTGATAACGAACAAATCACCTGCAAATGCTTGCCAGGATATTCACCATTAGATCCAAATATTCCCTTCAAAGGATGCTACCCCACCGTGGTGGTAGATTTTTGTGATGAAATTCTTCAGCAGCTTCAGATTTCACTCTTGAACGACTTGATAATGCTGATTATCCAAACGGCGAGTTTGGAGATATGGCTAAAATCAGCATAACAGATGTAGAAGATTGCCGGAAGGCAATCTGGGATGATTGTTTCTGCACTGCTGGCGTTTGGGTCCAATCTTATTGTTACAAGAAGAGGATGCCCTTGTTGAATGCTAGAAGAAGCAACCCTTCTACTAACAATTACGTTGCATTTATCAAAGTTTCAAAAATTAATATGCTGGACCAAGATAAAAATTGTTCTCCATCCCAAGCTGCCCTGCTAGCAGGCCTTATGTCATGGTCAATATTGGCCTCAATGTTTGGAAGCATCTTTATATATAGTCACCCTCTCACTAAGCCTTACATATCTCTACAGCAATCTCCGAAGCCGGAGCCGATAGAGATAAATTTGAAGGCTTTTTCATTCCGGGAGTTGCGTGAAGCAACGACAGGATTCAAGAATATACTTGGACGAGGGACATTCAGTACTGTCTTCAGTGGGGCTTTAACATTAGATGGTGAAGAGGTTGAAGTTGCTGTGAAACAACTGGCGGAGATTGAAACCGGCGAGAAGGATTTCCTGACAGAAGTTCAAGCGATTGGTCGTACTCATCATAAGAATCTTGTTCGTCTAATGGGTTTTTGTGACCACAAAAATCACAGGCTTCTAGTTTACGAGCTCATGAAGAAGAGAACTCTGTCTAGTTTCCTGTTTGGAGAAGAAAAACCCAGCTGGGATCGTAGACTAGAGATTTTCCTTGGAATTGCAAGGGGGTTGTTATATTTGCATGAAGGGTGTGACTCCCAAGTCATTGCTTGTGACATAAAGCCACAGAATGTTCTCCTTGGCAACAATTACACTGCTAAAATAGCAGATTTTCGCCTGGCAAAGTTATTGAAGACGGATCAGACTTTAACGAACACTGACGTAAGAAGGACAATGGGATATATGGCACCAGAATGGCTCAAGAATGCTCCAGTTACAGCTAAGGTGGATGTTTACAGCTTTGGAGTCATGTTACTTGAGATAATCTTCTGCAGAAGGCACGGGGAATTGCATGGAGTTGATGACATGATTCTAGTAGATTGGGTTCTGTGTTATGTCAGAGCTGGGAATCTTGAGGCAATTGTGAGAAATAATCCTGAAGTTATGAGAAATTTTAGATGGTTTGAAAGAATGAGGATGGTAGGATTATGGTGCCTCTGTCCTAATCCAACTCTGGGACCATCTATGAAGAAAGTTATGCAGATGTTAGAGGGAACTAGCGAAGTTGGGGTTCCACCAATAATTGATGCACAATTTTAAGATAATTTGCATTGTTATTTGTTTTAAGTTTTTGGTTTGGAGTTGTAAACTACTACATTATACTTCATGATTTTGTGTAGATTGCATCCTAATAAATTAATGAAATTTTAAATTGTCATGAAATTGAAACTGTAACCATGCCTGGTAGTTTTCCAGAAATTTTATTTATTTATTTAATTTCCCTTTTCCACAATTGCCGAGTATCCCAGTTAAGATTTACACTTCGAGAGTTCGTATATAAAAACAAGAAAAGGCAATACAAAAGATTCAGAAACAGAACAGAAACACAATGAGGACATACATCAAGACACACACGTACATGATATAAAAATATGGTACCCTTCAATCACCTAGCAACTTTTTATATATATACACGGGATTGAGTTACATGTATTTATAAGATTGTTAAGGCGCCTATGATTTATACGAAGTAAAAATTAATCATAAAGGGCAGCCACTCATTGGCTGTTAGGGCTTCAGTCTTGCACCCTTGTAACAAAAAACGTTTAAACAATATCTGCAGAGACTTGCACGAAAGAGTTAATTCTCAGTCAACAATGATGTCATAGATGATAGCTGTAAAATTCGCAAGTATACAACATCGTAACAAGTAATATAATAATGAGTAAAGTATCGTTCCCACAAGGACTATTGCTACTAATAACCAAACTTAATTTAATCCTTTTTTAATAACAATAAAAAATAACGATTTAATGAGAAATAAATTAATAATTAAAAGTAAGCTAATAACTAAGTAAATAAAACAATGTAATGATAAAGATTAATTAAGAAAATTTCAAAATAATAAAACTCTCACGTGTTAGATTTCACTAAGATTATATGATAAAATTTAAATTCCCTAAACCAATAAATTCAATGTTTATTCCTATATTGCCAGCAGATTCTCTCAACTAATTATTAATCTTTCTCAAACACCAATAATCTATTCTGATTAGCCAGATTTACATCTCTATCAAACCTATAAACTTATCAAAGTGCATTAAACATGAGAAATCTATCAATAGTTGCACAAATTCCATAGATATCTCTATCCTATGATAAATTCATGGTATTTCTCGATGGTATAAACAAATATCATTTTTCAGTCTCAATATATATACAAAATCATGTAAAAGTTGATTAGGCTATTACAAGCATTAAGCATAGAATGAAATACTCAACATATATAATAGATAAACATCAATAGATTAAGATTAAAAAACCCAAACATCATAATCTGCTTACATTTTAGCTTTAGAAAAGAAAAGTAGTTCATAACTAATTTAAGCAAACAACAAATCATCATTCTAAACATTAATTTAGGAATTAAAAAAGAAAAAAACTAAGAAAGTGAAGAAAAGCTCTTGTGTCTAGCCTTTAGCCATACTTCTTGCACCCCTTGGAACCTGTAAACGCGTTTAATGAAGTTCTATTTATACGTGTAGGGTTTTAGCACTAAAAAACTAGAAATTCATGCTCCATAAGGCTTCAAGTCAATGTTGTGCTACGGCGCAAGTAGATTAACACTACGGCTCAAGTGCATCTGACTTGTGTGCCATGTTTCAGTTTTTTAGAATTTTTTCTGCACTACTTGCACTCTTTTGATCATATCTTGTAGTACAAAACTTGGATTTATAAATTGTAAAATTCTCCAAAAATTAGACTTTCAAAGCTTTCCAATGGTACATATATTATAATCTAGTTCATTCTATATCGACACAATTAATTTCGATAAGTTGATTGTCTAGTAGACGTGAAATTTGATTTGTTCTCCGAATTTGCTTCAATTACTTTCATTTGCTATCTACAACAAGAAAAATGAAAAAAAAAATAAATCTAGAAAGAACAAATTTGACTTGAAAACAAACTAATTAACTAAGAAACAAGGTATTACAAATTGTGTAAATATTGAGTTATCAATAGACTAGTCAATAGATATTTTGCCAAATCAAAACTGTGCATCACGATAAATGTTAAACTTTGTCCTTCTAGAAAGCCAGACTCATCCATTGGCTGAAAATTGAGATGCTTGTGGTCACCTTTTCTATAGGTTATAGGGTAATAGCTGGTTAGAAGTCAAGAATAATTATCTTATTAGCATGTTCCTCGTGGAATTTAGTGGAAGTTTGGTTTGAAATATTATAAGTAAGCTGAAGAATTCAGGGCACTGGTTGCCGCTACGTGTCCAAACGGACTCTTATTTCAATGGTAGACATGACTTCTCTCTTTGTTGACAGTGTCTATGGTCCCGAATTTCTGTTGATTTAATTGAGACTCGGCAAACAAAATCAAAGACTCAACACTCAAAAGTTGAGCAAACACAATTAGAATTTCTCTTAATACTTATTAGAGTAAGAGAGGTAAGCACAAAATAAAAGACTATATTGTGAAGAAATTCTACTTAAATTATTGAAATGGAAATAAGCCTTTATATAGGCATACAAAGATTAACATGACTCCTAAACATTAGTGCCAGTAAGACACTAACTAATCCCATGACCACCACTACTCATGTCACTCCTAAAAACACTCCACTAAATGCTATAATTAGGACTCAATAAATAACATGGACTAACCACTAGTTACATAAAAATAGGAATAAATAACATAAAATTGACATGATCTACATTAACTTTAACACTTCTCCTTAATGCAGAATGTCTACAATGCCTAATAAATCTCTAAAATGTTGAAATTTCTCCGTAGATAAAGGCTTCATAAACACATCAGCCAATTGATCATCAATACTGCAGTATGACACCTTAATGCTTCCTTTCTCCACCAATTCTCTGATGAAGTGATGTCGTATCTCAATGTGTCTTGTACGACTATGAAAAACTAAATTTTTTGTCATTGCAATTATGGACTGATTGTCACAAAAGATAATTGCTGGCCCATTTTGAGGCTGCATCATGTCTTTTAAAATTCTCCTGAGCCAAATTGCTTGACATGCTGTTGAAGTAGCTGCCATATACTCTGCTTCAGAGGATGAAAGTGCTGTAGATGATTGCTTTTTAGAACTCCAGGAAATAACACCTGAGCCAAGATTAAAAACATAGCCTGTGGTGCTTCTATGATCATCAATTGAACCTGCCAAGTCACTATTAGAAAATCCACGTAACTTAAGGTCAGCTACATTAGTGTACTGAATACCATAAGAGATAGTCCCTTTTAAATATTTGAAAATCCTCTTGGCTGCCCCATAATGAATTTTGCCTGGACTCTGCATAAACCTTGACAAAAGACATGTAGCTTGCATAATATCAGGCCAACTATTTGTCAGATACAATAAACTCCCAATTATACTCCGATAAATATGACCATCAATTTTTTCTTCCCCATGATTCAAACTGAATTTTTGATTGGAATTCATAGGAGTCTTTACTGGATTGCAATCTTTCAATTTAAATTTCTCAAGAAGATTATTTATATATTTTTCTTGAGAAAGAAAAATTCTAGCATCACATTGTTTCACCTCAAGTCCAAGAAAATAATTCATCAAGCCAAGATCAGTCATCTCAAATTCATTAACCATAATAGACTTGAATTCATCAATCAAAGCAACACTATTACTAATATTTGAATTGAATTGATTTCCTAGCATTATTTAACGATTTTTGGAAGTAATATTTGATTGCATTTAACTGTCAAGTATGTGGTGGCAGAATAATATTTGACTCCTTTTTGACAGATAAATATTATTATAAAATAGTATTTTTTATACTTGACGATTTGTATTTTGTCAGGTATAAAAGATTTTTTTTTTGCTCATATTTGACTGTTTATTATTGTCAAGTTCTTCAGAATAATATTTATCGTTATTATCATATTTGAATGTTTTTAACCGTCAAATATGAATTATCATATATATATAATATATATTTTTTTAATAAAATTTTGATAATAGATGTATCATTTATATTATATATTCTTTTGTGAAAATATAATAATTTTATTAACTTTTAAAATAATAATATAAATTTATATTTAAGGTCACATATATATAGAACAAAAACCTAAACAAAATACAAATAGAATTACAAAAAAAACTACGAGACTTAATATGGAATGTAACACTTGAAAACAATAAACTAACAAAAGCATTCATAGAATTTTGTTTAATTTCATAATCAAGGGTTCATTATAAAAACTAAGACTAGCAACAAGAATGGATCTCTCACACTGAGAACAGCAACAACAGTCATTATTGGATCTAGACAGTTGAGAATAGCTCCTAATATAAGCATTTTTCCAAGTTTAGGCTCAACTGGAAGCATTGACAAGTTGCGTCCTGCAAAGCCACCAGTCATAATTTAAGGTTCCCTCATTGTAGAATAATCAAACATAAAAACAGTGAAACAGCTTTGTAAAACAGAAACAAATCTGGACCTAGCACTATCAAATTTTCATTCTCATCTAAAGCCCCAATGATCTGCAAATATTCAATAGCATTTTTGACCTACAAAAAGAAAAATAAAGCAAATGAATTATGTGTAGAAATACAAAAACATAAAACTAACGATAACAAATATAAACGCCTATAATGAAAACATGTATAACTCAAAACATAAACGGATGCAAGCAAGAAGGCCAACAGATAATACTAATGGCGAACAAATATATTTGGCTATGATGAAAAAGTGTATAATTTAGACACGTATGAAGCAAGCAAAAAGGGCCACAATAGTGTTTTCATTTTCTCTACAGATTTTTTAGGTTTGAAAGAAGAAACTTAATGAAAATTACCGACAAAGGTTCAGGTGGCTGCAAGGCCCTAAAAAGGAATTCAGATATACTTCCAAGTTGTAGACTTTTGATTTGCAAGCATAAAGACTGCAATGCTATTTTCATTGCTATACTTTTTTTGGAGCAAGAGTAGAGGATGTTGAAAGAATATGCTTTTCCTAGTGTTAAACTTACCTTAACTTCGTTTCTCTAATTAATTTTTTTCTTCTTTGAATCTAATTTTGAAGCTAAAGCTTTGGTTTCTTCATGATAGCTTTCATTGCCTTCTTTGAGCAAACAAAACAAGAACAATGTTCAAGGACATTGTAAAACAAGCTCTCGATTCAATAATATAACTAGTAATTATAGTAGTGACCATTACAAGTTGTTCTTTTCCTTTGGTAACTAACCGACAAAATTAGATGTCAATAATTATTTTAAAAAATAATAATTGCTATAACATACCACTTCACCATGGAGTTTTCTTCACTACAATCCATTCCAAGGCCAGTGTCAAAAAATTGAAATTTTACATCAGCAACATCCACGCTGCATAGATATTTAAATAATTATCATCTAAAAATCATTGCAATGTGAGTGAAAAATTAAGCCAAGTTATAGCAGTTAAGGGATAATTAACTCAGTGACATATATGCATCAAATAAATATGGGTTAATATCATAGACCACCCTTATATTTTGACGTAATTACATTCAGAATCGTCGTTTGCATTTTTTATCTTCGACCACCCCTACCTTTTCAAAAAAAATCATGGATCACCCTTTCGTTAAAAATTATGTTAAATTTTAGTAAATAAATTGAAATAATATGGCTAAAATGGTAAATATTTAATTACAAGTCATATAATGTGGGACTTCACTTTCTCTTTCTTCTTGGTCCCTACTTCATGAGCTTATCCATTTCTTTATTCTCTTCTTCTTCTGGTTCGCGTGTTGGTTTGCGTACCCGACTTCATACAAAGCTGAACTGAAGCTTCTTCTTCCAGCCATAACAACCAAACCATCCAAATCCAACTAAACCCATGTGCCAAACACCTGTACACAGATCACACAACTGCAAAACTCAATCCAACCTCCACAATGCCAACCACCAAATTCGAACACCACCAAACACCAACCAGCCACCAAATCAAACACCACCAGCCACCAATTCGAACACCAGCAAATCGAACACCCAGCCAGACACCAAATTAAACACCACCAGCCACCAAATCAAACACCACCAGCCACCAATTCGAACACCAGCAAATCGAACACCTAGCCAGACACCAAATCGAACACCACTAGCCGCTAAAAACCAAATTGAACACCACCAACCACCAAATAGAACACCCAGCCACCAAGAAATAAATCAAAACAATCCTCAGTAAATAAAAATAGCTTGGGATGGTGCTAGATCGATGCTCAATCGATGGGTTTGATGCTCGATCGATGATGGTTCTAGATGGCACTAATTGATGATAGTGCTAGGTGGCGATGTTGATTTGGGATCGAGAGTCGGAGGCAAGGCGAATGGGGAGGAACATGGGCGTGGGTTAGCGAATGGCTGTGGGGTGGTGGGCGAGAGAGAGACACGGAGGGCGACCGAGAGCGAGAGGGAGGGCGGCTCTGTGGGCCGGCGATGTGGGGTGGTGGGCGAGAGAGAGACACGGAGGGAGACCGAGAGCGAGAGGGAGGGCGGCGATGTTGGTTATGGTAGTAGTGTTGGTTATGGCAGTGGGAGAGGAGAGTTAGAGGGGTATTTTAGTAATAGCAATGAAACTGGATGAAAATCTGACGTCAACAGACGAAATTTCTAACGGAAGGGTGGTTCTTGATTTTTTTTTAAAGATAGGGGTGGTCGAAGACAAAAAATACAAACGACAACTCTGAATGTAATTACGCTAAAACATAGGGGTAGTGTATGATATTAACCCAATAAATATCAATCCAAATTGAAAGAAAAGTTGAAAAACTACTTATCAGTAGAAACAATGAAACTAACATGCCAGCAATCTAAACTCGACTCAGAAAGACCTTTATCCCAAGTTATTGACCAATCATCTAATTCAAATAGATGCATATCCGACAAATTGTTTTGAAAATGACCCATTTAAATTCAAAGTTTTAACATAACAGTAACAGGACACTTCAAATAATAACAAAAGACAATTTGCAAAACAGATAGATGTGGTAAATAAAATAAAATAAGAATCAAGCAATCAAGTTGGTATAAGCCTTTGATAACATTATAGGGCACGGAATAACCATGACATTTTTCACACTAATGTCATACCTAATCAATCTCCTAACAAGTTCACCATTCTGCCATACAGCTTGCAAGGAATTGTCCTGGAATATGAGCAGCAGAGTGTAAGCACCTCAATAACTAAAATATAAAGCAAAAAATCCAAAAAAATTTCCCCTTTTCCAACTGTAACAAACAACATACTATCAAATCTGCAAGAGCTATTTCAAAAGTATATTCTTCAGGTAGCTCCATCAACAAATCTATATCTGGTGTCAAATCCCACATGTCCTGCAAAAAAAATAAGCCCACCAAGGAACTGATCACAACATTTTTTTAGCATAGATATAAATATCAAAGATCCGCAACAATTTATACTTCTAAGATTAAAGATTAAAAACATAATAATAAAGAAAGGGGAAAAACAAAAGAATACTAACCTCAAAGGTATCGATAATCTCATTAGATCCATCATAATTACAAAATATAACATATTAAAGCATTATTGAACAAGAAAACCCTTATAACCACGGTGCATAAAAAACACTAAAAACAACTAATACTCACATATAGCCGTAAAATATGGCACCTGTTAGGCTTGAATTTCTCGAAGACCATTACACTTTTTATCTCATTCTCATTTGCATCCATAACAAACACACTTTCACTTCTCCAATTTATCTTTCTTTTTTGCTTCATGGATTTAGATTGCATCCAAGCCTGAAAATATTCCTCCTTCACCAACCCAACGAAGTCTCGCAAGGGCATAGAAGGCTTGGGATCCCGCAGAGTCAATCCTACACTAGTCCCATTATTAGGGAACAAAATTTTAAACCTATAATCTCTCCCTATATTAACATTTGTACGACTTTCCTCCAATGTCCTTTTATTACCCCTCTGGGACATGACTGGTGCTTCCACATTTAAACAAACAAACTGGCAATCTGTAAAAAAAAAAAAAAAAAAAATCAACAAAAAAAGTTTCTTGTTTCCCTTTAGCACAACTCAAATCAGTAGAAATCGAAGCCAAAATCATAGCAAAAAATTAGCCAAAAAGTGCACACATACTAACACATACAAACACATACACAAAAATGCACACAAACAGACACGTACATCCATGGCGTCAAGCAGCAGCCTCAGATCAGACCTCTTATAAGCCAGCGCCGTAACAAACGGCGTCCTCGACAGTTGCCCTTTAACCCACTTACCCAAACCCGAGCCGGCTTGCTTTGACTCACCGAGTTCTCCTCCGTCTGGATCAGGACCCTCCATCAGCGGCGCCAGAGCCTCCCCCACGACGAGCCTTATGCTCCCGGATCTCGAAATCAACTGCTCCGGATTCTCCAAGTAGTTCTGAGAACTCTGGTGCTTCTTCCTCCTCAGAAGCGAAGTCATGGGTGACATGGCACGTGCCGGGCTAGCGAAGCGGGAACACGAATGAGATAGCGAGAGGCCGCGCACTACTCCGTCCTTTACAGCAGAGAAGAACCCTTTTTCTTCTCCATTACTTCGCTCGTTTGGTTTCGACCCATAAAACAAGAGAAAATAAGATGAGCGAGACCTAATCGTCAAGTGAAGAAAGTGAAGATGGGCTCGTCGTTGAAGTGCTTCTACAACGAAGAAAGCGAAAGCAGGCGTGACTTGTTCATAATATATATATAGAGAGAGAGAGAGAGAAAGTGAGGGAGAAAGGTGTTTTGGTTGCTTTGGAGAATGGGAGAGTTGCAGATAGTGTGGGAAGTGTGAGACTGTGTGTCTGTTTGTCAGCAGCTGCTTCTGGGTTTTAGAGAGAAGAAAAAAATTGCAATATTTTGAGGGAGAGAAAGAGCATGAGTGTAAGTGAAGAAAAATTGCAATATATAGCTTCACACCAATATGAGTATCGCACCTTCTCCATGTTGAATCTTTGAAAATCCATGGGTATCGCACCTTCTCCTCCACGGATTTGCTGATTAATGGATTTTGTTTAATATTGCTATATTTGTTGTTGATTAGAGAAAGTATATTATGATTAGTGAAGAGAGGCAAGGAACGAGGGAGAGCTTGAGTGATTCGATGAAGTGAGGGAGTGATGGAGACAATGAAAGAGACGAAAAGAGTTTCTAGGGTTATTAGAAGAGGGAAGCTGAAACAGAGGAGGGAAACAAAAAATTTGTGGAAAAAATCATTCCCGGAACACATTTATATCCAATGGCAAAGTAGTAAATTAGATAAAAAGTTAATAATGTACTTTATGTTGGTATATTATATATGACTGTTTTTAAAAAAAAGGTCAAATAAATAAAAACTCATGTGTCAAATATTCCAAAATTTCTTGTAGTGTCTGCATTAAGGAGGAGTGTTAAAGTTAATGCAGAATATATTAATATTTTTATGTTATTTGTTCCTATTTTTATGTAACTAATAGTTAGTCCATGTTATTTATTGAGTCCTAAATTATAGCATTTAATGGAATGTTTTTAAGGAGTGACATGAGTCATGGTGGTCATGGGTTGAGGTAGTGCTTAGTGGTATTAATATTTAGGAAGACTTGAATAGTGGTGGTCATGGGCTTAGTTAGTATCTTAGTGGCACTGATGTTTAGGAGTCATACTAATCTTTGTATGCCTATATAAAGGCTTATTTCCATTTCAATAATTCAAGTAGAATTTTTTCACAATATAATCTTTTATTTTGTACTTACCTCTCTTACTTTAATCAGTATTGAGAGAAGTTCCCATTGTGTTTGCTCAACTTTTGAGTGTTGAGTCTTTGATTTTGTTTGTCAAGTCTCATTTAAATCAACACATACATATATCGTCATAATTATCTTCTCGGGCACACCATATTACCTGATAGCAATGTCACTACTATTCCTCAATTATAGTCCTTAGATTATATACAAAAATTACTGAGGGACCAATAACTTATGAGGATTACAAATTTTAGAGAATTTAGCCCTATAATGATAAACTGGGCGATCACATATATTCAGTATTCTAATTTAGTGTCCACAACTTAGTCAGTAGAGTCGGTAGATGATGGCCTAAGATCTTCTCCTCAATTCTATATATGTATGTGTGTGTGTAAGTTAGAATTCATAAATAGTCAGTTTCTTCTGATTGATGTTTAGATCGCTTTATCTTAAAACATCCTTTAAGACAAAATACTTTCCCCACCCACATTTGTGCGGGGTTTATTATCACATTTCCACCAAGTCGCCTAAAATAAATCCAACGTAAGACCAATTGTAATTAATCCTTAATTTTGACACCATGCTGTACCAAAAGATTATTAATTGTGGCAACATTATTGAAATCCAAAAGCTAGCATAAGTTAGGCTAGCCGCTAACCTGACAGTGTATCCATCAATCTTAAAGCCTGGTCCTTTCTGCAGTAGGATGGCCGCACTGTTCACATATGGTCCCAAAGGAGGCTTCTGCTGGGACTCCCGATAATCAGTTCCCTCAGCTTTTGGTGCAGGAACCGTAAACCTGTCGCTATATTCAACTATTTTCATCTCATCAAGATCAATAACTATAGTAATTCCTTCTATTGCTCTCATATAAAAATTAACCGTTCCATTAAGATAAAAGCATTGAAGCTTCAACACTCTTTTACTTTTAACCTGTCCAAACCAACCAGTCGTGAAAGCACAGCGAACAACATCTGATCCGTTCAGCCCTCTCTTCTTCATGGAATCAATGAATGGACCATATTTTAGTGGCAGTTCACTTGCAGCTGTTTGCTCATCAGCGGCCAGTAAAGGGTATCCGGACCCATTGTACGCTGTATCAGAAATAATCGAACGGGTTGATAAGTCTACTATAATCTCGTGAGTAGTTCTATCAAGACGAGTGACGATAAGGGCTCGACGAGGCAGGGTTTTGGGAGTTGACAACCATGAGAGCATGGTGCGTTTGTCTGGCTCATTGAGACCAACATAGTGGAAAGGTTAAGCGGCGGAAGGAACTTGAGAACGTGTTCTCAACAATAGTTCGTACTAGGGTGAACTCGTTTGGCCTTAGAGGATCTTATGGATGTTGATTGGAGCTCGAGATTGACACACATGAGATTGAGAATAGTAAGAAAGAGTAAAATCACTTTTAGTGGAGAAGCCATGGATCCTCTTGGAAAAAAACCAAACATTCTTTTAGTTTAAATAAGCATTTTGACACCCTCATTCCTAAAAATGACTTTCGGTGATCATATTTTTAATTATATTACAAAACTCTTGGAAATTCTGATAAGAGGACGGATGGGGTTATTACGTGCTTAATACGTTGTTTATAATAGGTATAGGTTTTATTTTTCAATTTTGTGGTCCAATTAATTATTTACGATCTTTCTTAGTGCATATTTAAAAAGGGTTTATAGAGATTTGTTAGTTTTAGGATAATATTATCCTTACAAATTAACCTTGCAAACTAATGAGGTATAGTATGATTAGGGGAGTGAATTTACAATGTTGATTACATTATTAAAGATTGATTACGTGATAATTATTTATAAAACTATATGGAATTGTATGAGTAAGTTTATAAGATTGTAATTATGGGCACCACTCATTATATTAGTTATAATTATAATTCAATAATTTCAATATGATTTTCTAATACACAGAGAATTAAAAAAAATGACTGTTTTTCGTTTTAAAGAAAGAATCTTAGTATAAATATAAAAAAGTGATTGGTGTTTAATTTTTAATGATAGTTTACATTTAAGGTTTTATTGCGTTACAGCCTCGACTTTCTTAATGTATATATGTTGGAAATGCCGTAAGTCAAATGTTAAAACTATAATAAACAAAAATAACAAATGCGTAGAGTTATGTGCACTTAAAAGCGTGTGCGATATATGCATATATTTAAATGCATACAATACCAAATTTTCTTTAGTGCCTATAAATTTTGCACATGTTAATATGATATTATTCTTTTCTTGTAATATGTTTATGCTTGTTTATTGTACGCTATTCACCACTTCTCGGATCCTGGTTATTGGATAAGTGATCCTCATCCTCTAGCGAATAATGTGAGGGCTGGGATTCAATAATAACAGTGCTTTGATGTACCTTGTCAATAGCATTAATGGTAAAGAAACATTACTGTGTTTGATTGTCCATGAAAATCTTATTCTTGATTCTTAAGAGAATTAGATTACTGTGTTTGGTTACACACAAGATTATAATAAACTTGATCAAAAAGTGAGTAAGCTTAGAATTAAATTTTTTTTACTATTTAAAAGATATTTTTGTTCATGTTTTAGTATGCAATAAGAAAATTAAAAATTTATGAGGATAATAATTTTGAATATTTTTTAAAATTAAATATTTTAAAAATTAAATATTTATTATAAAAATTTTTTAATAAATCTCTATAAGCTATATTATAAATAAGGATCGCAAAAACCTGGGGCCGGGGCTGGGGAATTTAATCATGGGGCCAGGGATTTGAATTCCCTGGATATGTACCCGGATTTTTTAATTTTTTAATTTTAAAAAAATTGTACTTATATTTGTTTATGCAAGCAAATACAAGGCCGTTATAGTTAAATATGATGCAAAAAAGCAAAAAAATGAAGCTAAAACAAGCAACCTGCCAAAACGCTAAACAAAACCGATAGCGCTCGACATGTAAGTGTCGAGTGTTGGATGATCATCTGACACTCGATGTCTTCTAAAATAAACTGATATCGAGTGTCCGATGCATCATCCGACACGACTCGACACTCATGTCGAGTGTCAGATGCATCATCCGACACTCGATGTATCATCCGACACGACTCGACATGTAAGCGTCGAGTGTCGGATGCATCATTCGACACTCGATGTTTACATGTATGTTGTGTCGGATTCACAACCTACACTCGTTATTTGTCTATTTTCGAAGACATCGAGTGTCGGATGATGCATCAAACACTCGACACTTACATGTCGTCGAGTGTCGGATGCATAATCCGACACTCAATGTTTACATGTATGTTTTGTCGAATTCACAAGTGACACTTGATAACAGTCTATTTTCGAAGACATCGAGTGTCGGATGCATCAATCGACACTCGACACTGACATATTGAGTCGTGTCAACCGCTATCGAGTTTTGTCGAGCGTTTTGGCAGTTTGCTTGTTTATATTGTCGTAAATTAAATAAATTAAATAAAATGTATTTTTATATTTATTCAGGGTCGGGTCGAGGAGCCTAGTTCTCGGCCCTTGCCCGGCCTTGGGCATTCCCCGGGATTACTCTCCTGGTCCTCGGCTTAAATCCCTGAAATTTCGGGTAATTCTCTAGAAATTTCCGGGCTGGAGAGCCGGGTACCCGAACCCGCCTGGGTACAATTGCCATCCCTAATTATAAGTGGAGCAGTGTTAGTGGCCATCCTATCAAGTATAATAATTATGGCTTTTTGCTCCCCCAAGTCATGCAGTAGTTGTGAACAACATACATATTTGCTCTATTACTTTCCATGACAATGTCCTCGTACTTTAAGACCCATTCATGCATCTAAATGAGTTGTGACATCTTACACAACGTGGTCGTGCAGTAAATGATCGATACATTAAGAAAACCATCACTATTTTCTACACCACTACATGGACAACCCAAACGTGTAAAATTGTTGAGTACAACCATCTCTCGGTCGTGTAGTAAATTAAAACTTAGGAAAAACTCCACAATCAATTAGCACGACTAAAGTCGTGGTACTCGCAAGACCTGGTCGTGCGAAAATTAAAATCAAAAATTTGGCACGACCTAGTCGTGCTAATTGCATGACCAGGTCATGCAACAAAGTGACACCGTTCTTTTGTACAACTGGGTCATGCTATCAGCACGACCTGGTCGTGCAGTGAATAAAATCAGCTGTAAAACCACTAAGTGTTGCACGACCTGGTCGTGCACAAATTACAGTCAGAAATTCGGCACGACCTAGTCGTGCAACAAAGTGAAATCGGTTCTATTGCACGACTTTATCTAGGACAGTGAATGAGGAGAAATTAAGCACGTAAACTTACAAAACTAAATCAAATTCTTATTAATGTTTCAATTGAGATTTGATTTTTCTGTATTTAGGAAGGGCTGATAAAGTTACTGTTAAATATAGAATCTTCCACCAATAACACAAAAGATACGATACAACCCACCTTTGTAGGGAGATTGGGACGCCAGAAGTTAAAATGACCTTTCAACAACCTCATTCCATTCATCTTGATACAAAAGGCCAAAGCTCAATTGGGTTCTTAGCATGTTTCACAGGAAAAATCTGCTCTTTTTTTATGTAAAAATAATTAACTTGTAAACTAGTATTTACACTTTGTTATACATTTTCATCCGTAAAAGTTATACATTGCACAGCAATGTTTGCATTGTCAAGCTTCTAACAACTCCACCAATATCAATCTTGTCTACTAAAAAAATATGAAACAAATTGCAAGCCCACAACAAATCTTTGATCATAAAGAAATGCTAGAAAAATGTAACAAAATTCAAAAAAGTGTAATGAAAGTTCCAAACACAAGGCATTATGATTCTATTTCCAAAGGAAGGTGATTAAAGTTCCATTCTAATACAAGAAATATGTCAAAAGTTATCATCAAAGTTTCTAACATTCAATAAAGTACGTAAAAGTTCCATCCCTGTCACAATACCATCAAGTGCATCAGTGGCACGAGCTAATCCACGTAAGCCCCCTGGAAGACTGATTACTAAATCTTTCTCATTCAATTCAGCAATGACTCCCTAAAGCCTCATTCCTAGTGAAATATTATGGACATTGACAAAGTAACAATAAATTTATACATATTAACTATACATGAAGTGGTGAAATGTTCAGAAATTAACAATTCTATTTTTATGTTTATTTCTTCAAGGAAAGTAACTGAATACTTGGAACAAAATTGAAAGTTTGACATCAGGGAAAAAAATTAAAAAAAAAAACAAAGAATTCAACATGAAATTGTCTCTTTCCAATTCTGCTTGTAAGTAATAACAAGCAATGTCCTGTCTCCACGGAAGATAATGCATACAATTTCAGAATATATTAAATTTGTAATGCATGGAAAGAATCAAGTCTTTATGACCACTTGAATAAAGAAGGTAGCTCAACACAAGTGGCAATACAACATCCCACAGCGGAGCCAACCCACACCATACATCAATTGGTGGTAAATGGCACACCAGATGCTATATTCATTACACCTGTCCATGTTCTTTCTAAAGTTTGCATGAGGACATAAGTGCATTAATCAATATTTTAAGCCTATAATTTTCAATTTCATAAATTATAAAATTATACAGATGAAACCCTAGAGAGGGGGCTCATCACGCAGGTAGGATAGAAGACAGCAGCAAAATAAGAAATAAACAATGAACCTCTCCAATCTAAGTCATCAATGAATTCTGAAAGAAGCCCCAAAAAGTTCTTGGAGGCTGCATTATAAAGAGATGCCTGAAACTCAAACCTATTTACGATAGTACACAAATCACTCCGCTCTATCCATTTTAAAACATTATTTCTTTCCAAACCACCTTCCTGTACATGAACACTAGATAAACCAGTAAATTTATGACTTATATGAATCACTAGTTTCAATAATTCTCTTCTTTTTCTTTCGCTTCTTTTTAGGGATAATACAGATAATGTCAAGCAACAGAAACCAATATCGTCAATTGAACATATCTAATACAGTAACAACACCATTTATAAAATAGATTTCAACTTCGTATTTTCAAAGTGATCTTATTGGCATATCTAGGTAGTTTCCCAGTACAACCATCACCAAAAAGTGAACCCAAATCATCAATTGTTTCATTACTCTTCTTTTGCGTCTTTTCTTTTTCTTCTTATGTAAGCCCTTCTCCTCGGCCTCAAATTCTGCATCAACTTCAGCATAGATTTCATCTCGCTCTCTTTGAGTCAGAGAACTACCCCTACCTGTAAATACACAAAAAAATTAAAAAAATCATTCAGAAAAACAAATTAATCATTAGGTTCCTTTGGCTGAGATAGATTAAAAGAATCAACCCAAAACAACTAATATTATGTGAGCGGGCAGATGCTAATATTTCGATTTTTAAGTCTTCTGCTGAAATGCTGAAAAAGTACTACAGTTTCTTAGAAAATCCCCAACGAAGTGCTTTTTCAAAAACCACATTACACTTGAATACTTCCATACAAAATGCACCTTTCTACAAGAGCACTTCCAAACGCAGCCAAACTTCAGTTCAACACCTTTACTCACATAACTTGTTCCATTTAACAACAACCAAAAAAAAAATCTCAATTTCATTAAGTGATTTTTCTTAGAACCAAACTGAGCTTAAAATTTTAAAAAGTGAACCTCAAGGAAAGACAGGCACATCGTCGTCAAGCTGCAAAGCGAGGGCGGAGTCGTTTGGCTCCTTCTTTATGGCTTTGAATGGTTTCTTAGAGGCCTTGTTAAATTTGGGGCCGTCTTTGGAGTTTCTCTTCTCAGACTTCTTGGAAGACGGTGCCATTGTGTATATTGTTAGGAGCCTTAAACATCCAAACCCTAACCTCCTGCACATTACAGCGGCTGGTGAGGCTTCAGAGTGAGTGATGGCCAAAATCAGATTCAAGACAGAACAAGCCAAAGAAAAGGTAGAAAAAGAGATTTTACAGTACCTTATTCAAGCTTTTTCTGCGTCTTAGGTTATAAATAAGAGAGAGACGAGTTGAGCAGTGTCTGTAGAGAGAGAGGAAAAAGGATCTGTGAAGTTATTTCATTTGTAAATAAAAGACTATAAAGAAGACATAACGAAGTTGGAAAAAGAATGAACCTGTGGAGATGCAGCTTGATTTGCGTTGTGGTTGAAGAAGAGGAACGACGAAGGGCTTAGGGATTTCACGTTTCTGTCTGTAGAGGAGCGGGTTTTACTTTCTCAATAATCTTAAACTCTCATGTTTGAAGGGCTTGGGATTACCCCGTAAAGTGGGCATTTGAAACCCACGAGTTATTAAGATGCCAGGGATAAAAAAGCCTATTAATCGAACCAAACATAGGTTAATCTTCACATTCCCATTCCCAAGCAATCTAACCACCATACCAAACACCCCTAACAATAAACATGTCAAATATTCCTGTTGAAGACTGCTGCCATCAAGCAACTATCGTTGACCATGGCAATTTCCAACAATTTGTTCACCATAAAACAAACGACAGCGGATGGAGTAGACTGTGGAGAGCATTCTACGAGCCTTGCCGTGTGAATGCTATTTGTGTGGTATATGTTATGTGCACTTGACCTGATAATGATACTATGACATTCAATTGCCTACCAGGATATTATCCCCTAGAGCCTAAAAATGTATATAAACGGTGCCGTCCCGAAACTGTCACTATATTCAACTATTTTCGTCTCATCAAGATCAGCAACTATAGTAATTCCTTCTATTACTCTCGCATACAAATTAACCGTCCCATCACTACACAAACATTGAATCTTCAACGCTCTTTTACCTGCAATTTGTCAAACCAACCAGCCATGAATGCACAGCAAGCAGCATCTGATAAATTTCAGCCCTCTCTTCTTGATCGAACTGATCAATGGACCATATTTTAATGGCAATTCACTTGCAGTTATTTTGTTCATCAAGGGCCAATAAAGGATATTCTAACTCATTGTACACTGTATCAGAAATGATTGACTATGTTGACAAGTCTACTATAATCTCACGAGTAGTTTTATTAAGACGAGTGACAATAAGACTCGACGAGGCAGGGTTTTGGAAGTTGACAACCATGAGAGCATGGTGTGTTTGTCTGGCTCATCAACACCAACTTAGTGGAAGGTTAAGTTGTGGAAGGGACTTGAGTATGTGTTCTCAATAATGGTTTGTTCCAGACTACCGGGGTGAACGACTCGGCTGGGCTTAGAGCATCTAGCGGATGCATGTTAATTGGAGCTTAAGATTGATACACATGAGATGGAGAATAGTAAGAAGAGCAAAATCATTTTCAGCGGAGAAGCGCCACTACAAGAAAATTCTTCATAGACGCCGGTTTTTCACCCTCATGTATATGTATACATGCTGGTTTTAATATGACATTTATAGACCTGACGTGTATTCTATACGAGTCGGTTGGTCAAACCAACACAATTTTGTGTCGATGCTTATTTGTCGGTCCCTTGTCTGATAAAAACTGACATGTATCTTAGCTATTTGCCTACCTAAGATGAGGGTTTATAAGTGACAAGTTGTCTAAATATTTTCTGAGTGTTAAAAACCGACATTTATTTATTATTTAAAAATATATAATACTGGGCTGATACAATTGTATCAGCCCAGTATTATATATATATTTTGAAATTGAATTTTTGGCAATTTAATTCTATAAAAGTAAATCAAAAAAGGAAGTCAACAAATCAAACAGTATAATGCAAGGAAAGCAGCAAATCAAACAATGTAACAATGCAGTTTAATCAATGTAAAGAAAGCATCTGATTTACAAGCTAAGTACACAGATAGAATGCTTACTTGAAGAACACTATCATCTACGTATGCCTTAATCGATGAATATATATGTGGTCTGCAGCTAAGATGAAAATATACAAGCACTATACACCTTATTTTTAGTAACTGCACTTAAGAGACTTTTTTGGAAACATCTCCACCATAAACAATTTCTACAACATGATTTTTCTATTTTCCTACAGTTTCTCAATGACCAAATATGGAAATGATTGAAATGAAAGTAGTTCTAACATGAGTCTCAATTAAATTAACAAAAACATGAAACACATTATTTAACTAGTCACATTTCATTTGCTTATGGCAAAGGGAGATGAATACATACTTCATGAAGCAAATTCTTGTTGATCTCTTCCAAAATCAGAAGCATGCATCACTACCACTACATAATCCTTAAAAAGCTATTATACTAGCAAACAAAAGTTAAACGGTGCATAACCATGCAACTAAATACATAAAAACATCATATTGGAGCTAGGAAATTATATCAAAAATATGAAGGCAAAACTTACCAAGCTGGGTTGTTTACAAATTAACAAAATGATAAAAGATCAAATTAATGAATGATAGATTCAACATAAAAACATCAACTTTAAACATCAATGTCATAATCTTTCATCCATTGACAAAAAAGAACATTATGTATTAGACTTCATCAAGATTTAATGTCCCAAAAACTATACATTTGAGGTCATTTAACCACCAACCAACTTTCATGGATAACACATTCCAAAACCATCCCAAAATCTACTCCATGAGGTATTTGTAATCAAAGCACACAAAAAATGGTTGTTAACACTCTTTCTTGTTCTGTGAGTTGTTGCCAGCAAGCTATATACAATTTCGAAAACGATTAGTTAATAAGAGGATCGTTTATCTATTGTTACAAGCAACATAGCAACCCTTCAATTTAGCTTATAATGAATGGATATAATACAACTTCATTAATGCAAAGAGTAAATTGTTATAATGACAACACTACAAGAATTTTTTAAATATTTGTCACTTTACAATTTTTTTATTTGGCCGTTTTTTTAAAAAAAAAGGTGAGAAATATAACACTAATTTGGAAGTCAAACCTACATATTCATCCTCTTTGTCACTTTTGTCTTTACTCAATCTAATATTTATCACATTTTATAAAAGGGGGATAAGTATTTGAGTATATAATCTTTTCCTTTTCCCCCTCATATTTCCTTCTTCTTCTTCTTTTTTCATCTTCTCTTTTGAAGTATGTGAATATAATATATTAAATTTCAATAAAATAAAGAAGTTAAAAATCTCAAAATGATAATTAAATAATGCAATTTTATATTTAATATTTAAATAAAAATAATTTTTAAAATATTTAAATAAAAGATAATATTATTATATATATTAAAATAATAAAATATTTGGAGTACTCGATACTACCCGCCCCGAAATCGGGTAAAATTATATAAACCTGATTGATACCCGACCTGAATATTTTTTATTAAAAACAATTTGATTTTCCACGTGGCATAAGTTAATTGGTTATAGTTAATTTAAATATGATGGAAAAAGACAAAAAAAACAAAGCTAAAAGCCTAAAACAAGCAACCTGCAAAAACGCTCGACAAAATTTGACAAAACTCGACGTGCTCGATAGCGCTCGACAAGACTCGACATATAAGTGTTGAGTGTCGGATGATGCATCCGACACTCGATGTCTTTCAAAATAGACTAATATCGATTGTCGATTTTGAATCTGACACGACTCGACATGTAAGTGTCGAGTGTCAGATGATGCATCTGACACTCGATGTCTTCGAAAATAGATATCCGACACGTCTGACACTCGATGTCATCCAAAATAGACTGATATCGAGTGTCGGTTGTGAATCTGACATAACTCGACATGTAAGTGTCGAGTGTCGGATGCATCATCTGACACTTGATGTCGTCCAAAATAGACGGATATCGAGTATCCGTTGTGAATCCGACACTATTGGACATGCAAGTGTCGAGTGTCGGATGCATATTCATAACCCTAAAATCATTTTCTCTTCTCTTAAGTCTCACCCCTTTCACTGCTACAACCCTAATATATACATATATGCTACATCATGCCTCTACCCTTCCATGGTCTCTCTCTCTCTCTCTCTTCCAAACATGCCACTCCCTCCTTTCGTTTCTCATCCCAAATGTCTACTTCTAGGGGCCCCGTCACTCCTCTATCTCTCCGACCCTTCTATTAATGCAAATTACCTTTCCGACCGTTGCCCCTCGCTAGGCCATGTGGATGGCCTCTTGCTTCTTCTTCCACAACGTCGTCCAAGCTGCTTTTGAGACTCTTGCGCTTATGGTTTTAGTTAGTAATACAAATATGAATTTTGTTCTTAACAGAGAACACACACAGAGAGAGCTCGTAGATTCAATTCCAATTCTCAGAGATTCAACTTCTTGATTAAACAATGGCTCAGCCTCTCGTGAAGAAAGACGACGACAGTGACGATGAAGGTATGCTATTCAATTTCCTCTCATTTCTTTGATTCATCCTATTGCCCTTCAATTCTGTTATTTCTTCCTCCATCTACAAATCTTAGGTTGTTACTGTTAGATCAGCTAATAGGCTCTAGATCTGTGAAGTTATTTTCTTTCAATTATGCCTCTGTATCCAGTATAGGGATTATAAGTTGTCGTTTTAGTGGATTTTGTTTTGTTCTAGTTGATCTGATTAGTTTTTGATTTCACATGTTTAAATTGAAATGTGGATTGTTAAGTCTAGGTAGCTTCAAATTATTATAGTTGTGAAAATTGATTTGGATTTTTATTTACAACGCATGATAATTTTGTTTTTAATTTAACTCTTAATAATTCTACAGACAAATCCAGAGATTGTGAAAAGATGGAGTAATGAGGTTCAAGAAGCTGTGCAATCAAGGCAGCCGTTGTATAGTTTCATGCTTTGGCTTTGTTGCATCAGGTGTGCTTATTTACTGGTTAAACTAGTGTCTATTACACCACTCCACTGTTTAGAGTTTGAAGTTGGTTATCGAACTAATCCCAAAATGTCATCGTGTTTGATTTAGTAGCTTTTTGAGATTTGATGCTCAAATATAATGATATTCAATAAGTTACATCTTGTTCTTTTTGGTCTTGGATGTGAAATCCAGTTGTTAGATTGGTGCCACCAAATTGCTTTGTAGAGATTGCTTGCAAAATCCAGTTGTCATCCATACTTTGATATATACTTTACTCTGAGACTAAACCTATAAACAAATTTGTTAGGCATTTCTTATTTTCATCTGTTCTGCCTTTACTAGTATAACCTATTACTGTGTGGCTTGCATTTCATTTTGATTTTGAGCAAACTCATAATCTAACTGTATTTAGGACTTAGTAAAACCTGAAATACTGGGTGTTCTCACCACAATAAATATTGTACATGCTAGCAGAATGGTGATTTTCTGAACCTAAAATTGGAAACCCTCCCAGAGGATTCTGAGTTTCTGATCTCTTTGCCTAGTTGACCTATTTTAGTCAGTTACTGATTATTGTATTTTTCAATTTGCTTGGTTTCAATTTAGTTGTTAACTATAAGGTTTGGGGAAAGCAACACGAATCCTGCTTATTTTTTGCAGCATTCTGCAACAATCTTCTTCATTATTGGTGTATTGTTGCTCAAAAACAAGTTTTGACATAATCTGTTTGAGGTCATCTCACCAACAATTTTATACTTCTTTTGTATATCAATTGCAGATCTCTCGAATTATTGATGATCTTAGAGCTACAACTTTTATACTGGATTCTTCTGAAGAAGAGGCTGGGAAGGTTGTGCATGAATTACTTCAACACGGTGCTTCCATGTCAGATTCACTGGAGTCCTCAAAAATCAAAGCTTTACAAGATGTTGCTTCCAGGCGTCGCATTACATCCCCTAAGGCCATCTTGATAGAAAAAAATATTCAATGTTTATACTGAATTTATTTAAACTTCACGTTTAATGCCTCCTAGAATTTGTGCAAAGTATTTTACTATTTCTCATGGCATTTTGTAGATTTATAGTTGGAGGAAATGGGAAAACCAAGCAATCCCAGCCACAAATGATACAAATTATGAATTTATTAAAATTTTTAAAATACTTATTATATATATATATTAATTTTTTTAAATACTTGGCTGCTAAAAATTGCCAAGTGCATATTTTTTTTATTTTTAAAACTATTTATACTTGGCGGCGAAAAACCGCCAAATATAGTTAAGTGCCTATTTGGCAGGTTGACCTACCGCCAAATTGACTATATTTAACGGTGCCATTGGTGACGCTTTCAAGACCGCCAAATATATACTTATTTGGCGATCAAAAACCGTCAAATATAAGTGTTTTTCTTGTAGTGCAAAAATTCTGAACATAAATATAATTTCAAAAGAAGGCTCTTCAAAACAAAAAAGAGGTAGAAGATAAGTAATCAAAACTATGAAGCATTGAATATTCATCAATTCAACATTTTAACATACCAAATGCAATATCTTCTCCTCAATACTTAAAAAAAAACATATATTTTGCAATATGGGTCATATTAGGAATAAGCAAGAACCAAATCAATAAATTTGAGTTAAACACAAAGAAAGGGTTTTGATACTCACTCTTGAAGCCAAAAACCAAGTTCAATGAATCCAATGACTAGGAACCAGTAGGCGTACACTATAACATAAGCTTGCACAAAACAATAGCCATCTGTTCAATCAAGTAATACCAAAATAAAAAGAAAATTATTAAACAAGATCATATTTGAAATAAAACAAGTCTTTCAACAATTGAACATGATTCCATAGTCTAAACTAAAATAAACAGCAATTTTAGCGAAATATATTTTGAAATCAAAGAAAGAAATGAAACATATAAACAAACAAAAAACAAAATCATCAAAAGGTCAGATTGAATCGGATAATTTGTCAAATTTGTAGACCTGAATCACACCATATTCTGAATATGAAAATTGCCATTTTATCAAATATGTAAAAACAACAAAGCAACAAAAGGTGTTGCATGTAAAGGATTGACCCTTCTAATTCCTAACTAAGTAATTCTAGTATTATAGCTAACGTTTCTTGTAAATATTATAGTGAATCTAAAATCCCACTGCCAATAAAATCTCACTTGCCAAGCCAGGGGGAATTCAATATACTCGATTATTTACCTTTTTAACCTAGCTACAGCTAGGTAGCTATCATGAGAAATAAAGAACTTAATTATTAACAAGTTATTTAATAAAGAACAAATACTATAGTTAATCTAAAGCAACAAAAATTCTTCAATTATATTTGCAAATATATAAATTGTTACCAATCTTTATGGTTAATTGCAAGATTTAAGTCTGATCCATCATAGGTTAACAAATTTTCCTAAAGTAGTAATCTTAAAGTAAATTCATTTATCCAGCATGAAAATTGATTCCTACTATTGCATTGATCCAAATAATGTAATAATGTAAAGAGAAAATTTTGATACTCTAGAGATAATCTACATATATACTCTAGACTTAAATAATGCAATCAACCATAAAGAATTCTTTCCCTATCATCCTTTTTTTTTTGTACAAATATTTTCTTCCACAATCGTTATCTTAATAATTACAAAGGGGTAGTTTTTTTTTTTTTTTGTCTAAAATCTTTATGAGTTTGAATTTAAGATGGAATAAGTCTGAATGCATAACACACACACACACACACACACACACACATTAACAACTGAATGGTTAGTCACCATAAGAAAACATATTAACATTAGATATTAGTACAATGTCATAATGATATTTACAACAAAATAATTTAATATTTACTAAAACATTACTTATAATCTCCACAAACATTTTTTTCCTTCTTTTTATTATTAAATAAACAAAAACTTATAAGTTTAATGAGAATATAAGAAGAAAATGGACATTTTCAATTTATTGAAGTTTGTCTCGCTTAAGGAAATTGCCACATTCATAAAGTTTACAATATTATTTAAAAAGAAAAAAAATCTAAGAGAACATCAGTGGGATATGTTGCTTCTAATATTTGTTGAAAAAATAAATGTAAGAAAAATAGTTTCGGGGTAAGAACTAAAAGAAGTAAAAGGATTTAAAGTTTAATTTGAAACAACAACTCTCTAGATAAAAGACTCACACTTTAGCAAATAATTTGCTTATCATATCCAATCTCATTCTGCTACTTAAATAACTATTCCGAAACAAGTTTCAAACAATTCAAAGAAGCACGTACAATTCCTTAACTGTTACATAAAGATAAGAAATTAACTGAGAGTAAAGAATAAAGAAAACAACGACAATTAACATGCATGGAGATATAAGACTGTAACTGGTAAACACCTAACAGGATACATCCACTTCAGGTGAGTTTTCAATATTATTAGGACTCAAAGATTCACTTTATGTTACAGAAATTTATATACCTAAAATAAAAAATATATAATATAAATATATTTAGCTTAAATTCTTCATTTGGATGCCCTTAAAATAACAAAATATGCAATCAATATTTTCCTTTTTTAATAGAAACGTAAACAGAGCTAAGAAAATTGAGAATGTGAATTCGAAAAGGAAGCCATAGATGATAAGGATCCAAATAAAAGGATGCAAATGTGAAGGGAAAGTTAAAAATCCTACAATTTATGAGAAATGCTGCTTACAGAAAATGCCTTTATCTTTAGCAAATTGACTTCTTATCTTTCAGTGAAGACAAATGGCCACAAGCCTGTTAATGTCAGTGTTAGCGTTACCACACTAGCTAAAAAGACAGACTTCTCTGATAGCTTACGAACCCAAAAGCAAAAAATTTTTCCTATCACTGTTTCAACTACAATTCTTCCCAGGGCTGCTATTGCAGTGCTTGGATTAGGATTTATCAATGCTGGGTAATCTTTTCTTTTCATTTCCTTTATTTCTTAATTTCTGTAATGTGTTTGTGCTTTCTTCAGCTCTCTTATGTTGTAGAATTTGATGTATTTTCAAGTGTAGTGGAGACTGGTCAAGAATTGGAGTACATCTCAAAAGAAACTGAAGCCTTGTTGAAGGCTGCAGCCTTTTTAGTGATTCCCTTGTGTATCTTTCTGATATTTTCTCTGTCCAAGGAGTCTAAAGCTTGAATTTTGAATTGGGAATTTTATATATTTGGAGTTTGATATCAATTAGCAGGTTCTTTATTATGTAAGAACAAGTAGTTGTCTTTTTCTTTATAGCTTAAGCTTTAGGCTTTGAAATTAATGAATGGACATTTTGTTAATACTATTGTAGCTGGCAATTGCATATTTGGATATAGGATCATTGATCCTTTACTGAAATGCACAAAGAAGAACGAAGTTAATGAGAGAACTCGTTCTAGAGGATGGTTTTAGTTTCAGTTTCATCAGAAAGTATAAAGCATCTCACTGCCATAAGGCACAAAAGAGAAGCAAAGCACGAAGCTAGGAATATCACACAACAACATAGATCATATATATGAGAAAATGAGCCAAGAACACAGTGTTAGCCCTAAGGCTACATGATAATTTTGATGTAACAATACACATTGATTCATTGTGATTTACTAACATGTTTATTTATGTGCAAGAGTAATATCTTTTAAATAATTGTAAAATCAAGAACAAGCTTATTAAAATGAAGTGTTGAAGCTAAGGAGAAGACTAAATGTTAAAGGCACCAAAGTTTAAGGACAAGGTTTGATTCAAGGAATGTGACACATGAGCAATGTTCAATCAATTGGTCATATATTTCTCTACAAATGTCCAAATGGCGTGATTATAGAGCCTTTGGAAAGCTTCCTCAATTTATAACATTTTATATTTTTTAAAGAAATTCAAATTTCAAGTGTAAGGTCGTCCAAATCATCATGAAAGTTGAAAGACAAATAGAAGCAGCTGACATGAGCACTGAATACTCTTTTGGACATATCTTGAGCTACAAATATCCAAATCACTTGATTCTTATGGAATTGGAAAGATGACTTAATGTATCACATTTCATATGTTTTGAATAAATTCAAATTTTAAATGGAAGGCCGACATAATTGACATGCAAATCGGTGGACTGATACAAGAAGAAAAATCAACTCACATGAGCACTGAATAGTGTTTTGACCATATCTTAAGATATATATATCCAAATTCTTTCATTATTAATGTTTTGGAAAGCTTATTCAAATATTCAGATCTTTTATGTTTTGAAGAAATTCAAATTTCAAACGGAATGCTGACAGAATTATCATTCAATTTGGTGGACTGACACAAGGAAGAAAAATCAAGTCACATGAGCACCGAATGGTATTTTGGCTATATCTTGAGCTACAGATATCCAAATGACTTGATTCTTGATGCGTTGGAAAGCTTATTCAAATGTCCAGATATTTTATGTTTTTTAGATTTTCAAATTTCAAACGAAACATTGACAAAAATGGTAGACAAAATTATGGTTTTTATGGTGGGCAGAAAATGTGGAGATGGTGTCTTCACTTGATTAAGTTCATCTCATTTGCCTATAAAAGGAGCCCTTCTCCCATGCATTCAGGATGTGAAGAGAAGCATCTATCAAGCAAAAAAAAAAAAACAAGAGAAATATCAAGTTTAGTGAGCTTTTATATTCTTTATCTACTCTATGAAGAGAGTTGTACTTTTGTTGTAAAAATTTACTTTGTTCTTGTATTGTGGTGAGAGTGAAATCTTCTTGTAAAGGAAAAAAGTTATCCTTGAGTGAACTCTTGGTGTGATATTATCAAGAGTTGAAGGAAGTTGCCTTGGTGAGATTGTTCATCAAGAAGAACTCTTGGTGTGGTGTTATCAAGAGTTGAAGGAAGTTGCCTTGGTGAGGTTGTTCATCAAGAAGAACTCTTGGTGTGGTGTTATCAAGGGTTGAAGAAAGTTGCCTTGGTGAGGTTGTTCATCAAGAAGAACTCTTGGTGTGGTGTTATCAAGAGTTGAAGGAAGTTGCCTTGGTGAGGTTGTTCATCAAGAAGAACTCTTGGTGTGGTGTTATCAAGAGTTGGAAGAAAAAGTCTTGGTGAGGTTGTTCATCAAGCAAGTTGTAAAGATTTCTACAACTTAGTGGAAAGCTTAGCTCGTGGAGCTAGGAGCCCGTGGACGTAGGCAAGATTTGCCGAACCATGTAAATTGAGTTTGCACTCTCTCTATCCCTATTTCTTTATATTTACTTGCACTTGTGATTATTCATAATTGTATTCTCTTGATTGCATCTTTAATAACTTCTAATTTCATCTTCTTCACATTTATTCTCAAAGAAAGAGTGAACTAATTTTGATCTTTTAAGAAAAGTTTTATAAATCCATTTTGATAAATAAAAACCCAATTCACCCCCCCTCTTGGGTTGCCATACCTGGGTCAACACACAGAACTATGCACCATGTGGTAGTAAAAGAAATTATATATCAATGCAGAAGCATGTGGCATACACTCATAGGTTAGAAAGTAATCAAACAAGTGCCATCTACTAGATGATAATAACCTAACAATAAGCCAATAGCCTTCTATACTTTCTAATAACAAGCTTCCAAATCTATAGAGATGGAAAAAGAGAAAAGCGTCCAGCAGAGAGAGAGAGAGAGATTATGATGAGTTGTGCTACTAAGGAATAACGAAAATGAGAGGCCTGAAATTGCTAGCCTCGCATTTCATTTCTCCTTGCTTGTGTACAAGAAAATTAAGGTCTTGGCTTAGGCTCACCTTATCCTATCCACCTCTCTCTCTCAGTCTCCTTGGGGGTGTGTGTGTGTGTGTGAGCTTCTAGTATTGCTATATCTAGCTTTATTTCTTTAACCAACACTTTTATCATGCAAACATTCACTTCACTTCAACTCTCTCCCACTCACAACTCTATCTTTATCATTTCCTTTATCTTCACCATATAAAAGCACTTTCTGGGTTCTTTATATTACACTCTTCTCCCACTTAAAATCTACCTATTTGTCTATTTCTACTGAATTCTTGAATATTTCCAGTTCCTTGTATACTAATACTTGTTGCTTTTTGAGCTTCTTCTAGACATGCTCTACTCTTTCTATTATTATGTATAACATTTTTTTTGGATCTACCAAATTACAGTGCTTAAAGTCTTGCTGGAATTGAATTGTGAATTTTATGCAGGCAGTGAGTAATTATATTTCCGGTTTTGTTTATTTTATAAGTGAAGATGATAGACTCTCTTTGAGTTATTTATTGGATTGAGATTCACTTAAAATTTGCATGCAGAAAGTTGTAAGTTTCATCGATAAGTTCAATTCAAGTCATAGTTTTTACCGTCAAAGGAGTAGATTGAAACCTGCAACTTTATAACCAATCCAACACATTTGATGCACAATGGCTCCCAAAACAAGCAAGGGAAAACCCCATAAAGCCAAGGGAGAGAAGAAGAAAAAGGAGGAAAAAGGTCTCATATTTGCTTCTTCATATCTTCATAATTATACTTCCCGTTTGTTTCCCGTGAAAACAAAGGAAAACCAACTCATACCCAGATGAATATTCATCCATTTCATTCAAGTTTATCAGTTCTTATCCATTTTCTCGCATTTCTTGGCAACCAAACAGAACCTTATCTTCAACTCAGAATAGTTTCTTATTATTTTCCATTTGGTTGTTCAGAAAATCAACAAAGGAGAATAACTCCTCCATGCCTAGATGAATTTTAATGCTCGCACATACATATCTTTAGCTAGTTTGAGTCACATGATTTCCCACTTCAAAAAATAGATAAAAGTGAAAACGGAAAGTGGGAAAAAATTATAAATGTATGGTTTCATCAAAGCAGAATCAAATACAAAACCAAATAAGAGCACAAAAAATTAAGTAAACATTATGTAGTAAAACCATAAAAAGAAAAATAAAAACCAAGCTCAAAACACACAGACCCAAAACGAGAATGAAAACTTAAATTTAGTGAGTCACACTCAAACAAAGTTATCAACTTGATATGTTAGCTTCATTAAAAACTTAAACTTTGAGAAGTAGGAAATGAAAACAGTGAAATTACACATAATATATATCAGCTGAAAACACGTGAAAACAGAGGAAACAGAATGAAACAAAAACGTGTACCTTTTAAAATAGGAAGAGATCATAATAGAGAGTGGGGAGAGAGAGACATATAGAAGCAGACAAGTAGAGTAAAAACAAATGAAATGAAACAAAGCAACTCAGCAAACAGCTAAGGCAGAGTGGGTGAAGAAAGGTTTCAAAGTAATAACTCAAAAAAATAAAGAAATAAAGAAAAAAACCTAGACATCCAACAGCTTCCTCTTTGAAACAGGCCAACTTTAAATCAAAACCAAAGCACCAAACATGTTTTACAAAGATCACCCAATCATATGGAACGTCTTAATAAGTTCATAAATAAAAATGAAAAACAATGTGGAGCTAGTAAACAACAGATGAAATAACAGAGAAATACCTGCGAGCTATTGGCCAAGATGTAGAAGGATTAGGTGAGATAAGCGAAGAAGAGTCTGAAGCCAACGAAGAAGCAGTGGATAGAGCAGTTATAGATTATAGGCTTGCTGCAGACGTCAAGGAATGGTAAGTTACTTAGAGATTTTCCAAAATGAGTTACGAATTCAACAAGTTTGGGGATTTTGGAATGGTTAAGTTAGGGATTTCATGAGAATAGGGCTTTTAGACTGGAGAGATTTGGGATTTCAGAAGGTGAGAGATTAGGGATTCAATGAGAGACTTAAGGGTATATGCAAAGAGGGCGGGATTTCTAAATTAGGGCTGCAAAAAGAAGACTCAAGGAAGGAGGGAAATTTTAGCTTATTTATATATGAATGGCAGATGTGTAATTTTGAGGACATTGTCAAGGGACACGTATTAAAAGAAGCGGGTTTGACTTTTATATAATTGATTGTTTTTCCAAGAACCAACAATTAATCAAATTTTAAAGTGACATATATTTTAAAAATTCTTGTAGTGAGCAATGGATTCTCTTGGAAAAAACCAATCATTTTTTGAGTTTAATTAAATAAGCATTTTGACATTCTCGTTTCCTAAAAATGACTTTCGGTGATCATATTTTTAATTATTTGATAAAACTCTTAGAAATTCAAATCCGAGAGTATGGAGAGGGAATCGTTACATGTTTAATATGTTGTTTGTAATAGGTATACGTTTTCTTTTTCAATTTTGTGCCCTAGTTAATTATTTACAACCTTTCTTAGTACATATTTAAAAAGTGTTTATACAAAATCTGTCTACAGTGTATTAATATACTGCTACATCAATTGTAAAAATGCAGATAAAAGTTGTAAATGAGTAGGGTAAAGCAGACCTACATTTAAATTAATGGGGAGGCCAAGCCAAAAAAAATATTTTTTAAAAAATGTAAAAACTTCAAGTTTTTTGTGAATTTAGTCCATTATATACATATCGTATTGTTTGACACCCTCAAATTATGATTTTTCTTTTGACCTCCCTCCTCAATCTTTATTTAGCACCATTAGCCGCCCCAACAATCAAATCCTAGCTCTGCCCCTATAAATAAGCATATAAAGGTTATAAACAATCATTTATATAAAAGTTATAATGATGCATTTACAATTTTTATCAGTTCATTTACAACTTTTATCTACTTATTTATAGCTTTTATTTGCTTTTTATAATTAATTTATGAATACATGCATATATTATAAAATGATCCATTTATAGATGTTTGCTACTTTCAGAATAATAATACTCTTAAAAACTTTTTTATACAAACTATCTTGTGAACTAATGTGGCATGATATGATTAGAGGAATGAATTTAAAAATTAATTATATTGTTTAAAATTGATGATGTAATAATCATTTAATAACACATAGATTTGTATATGTGAATTTTGCAATCGTAAGAATAGTTTGTAATTATAACACCATTCTTTATTTAATCATAATTATAATAATTAGTTGTGATTTTCTAGTACAAAACATGATTTTTTTTCTTTTGGAAAAAGAATATTATTAGTACAAATTAAAAAATTGTTCATTTTAATTGTCAAGAATAGTTTACATTTAAGGCTTTCTTGCCTTTTATCATTTTTGGCTTCCTTATTAATATATATCTATGTTGCACATGTCATAAGTCAGATGTCAAAACTATAATAAATAATGAGTAAGTTTATTCAATCCTCATTTTTCATCTCATTAGCTCCCACCTCAAAATAAAATGAGAGTAAAATTGTATAAAAATATAATAAATATGAGAATTAATATGGAGTAAATTGACTTAACAAAACTCTCATTCTCTCTTTATATATATCTATAATTTTTCCATTTCTTTTATCTAAAAACAATAACTTCATGTTCTTCTCATCTTAACTTCATTCTTTATCTATCTTTCCGATTTTTATTTTTTCTCTCTAATTAAAGCATATTTATCTTTCTTTATCTTTAAATTTCAACCATAAACATAACTTAGATCTAAATGCCAAATCATCTATTTTTGTTTTCTCTCTCTCCCTTTCCAACACCAAAACAAAAAATATTTTATTTATTTTTTATATGAACTTGGATAATTCACCAATATAAGAAGAAACAATTATTTGCTATTAAAATCATTAATTTAATGCTATTGAAATTAAATAATAATTTATTTAATAAACTATTTTTTTTATGTATAATTCATCAATATATGAACTTGGATAATTCACCAATCTTTTTTTATGTATCATCGATAATGTTGTTTAAATTTAAAAAATGCAACCATTACAAAAAGATTGAAAAAAATCAAATGCTATTGAAATTAAATTACAATTTATTATTTAATTAAGTTTGCTACAAAATAAGAAGTGGGGGCTAACGAGATTAAAAATGAGTTCTAATTAGAAATTAAATGATAATTAATTAAATTTACCATAAATATATGTAGAAGTAAAATTAATTGAGTTTGATGAAAGATAGTCTAAATTATAATTATACCCTTATTAAATAAGAGATGAGGTCTAATGAGATAAAATAAAAAATGGAGACTCAATATAACTAAATAATAATAAGTGGGCAGAGTTATATACATTCAAACATTGGAACTAATTTTGGACCTAGAGGGCCTAGACCTCAACAGGCTTTAAAAAAATATTCTCATATTTTGAGATATTCTATTCAACCCTTACTTTCTAATTCTTCAACTCCTACTTCTAAATTCACCAATTAAAAATTTTGAATTCCTAATTTTAGTTTCACTAAACCACACTTGATTCGTATATTACCCTTTTATTCTAAATATTAAAAATAATAATAATCTTCTTCCTTCTAAATCTAAATTAAGTTAGAACTCAAGTTAAATTCTATTAGATTCAATGTTGTAGTTGTAGAATCATCTTTTACTTTGGTGTTCACTTGGAGACTTAGAGTTTTGCATATATAGTTAATTTCTTCGGGGATGGCCCTATCTTCATAATAGAACAATTTTATTGGTCCTGGATTTGGAATATGTTAATTTGCATATGTATGCAGCCATATTTGAGCATGAAGCTCAACAACCCAATACATGTAAGGATTAGAGAAGAAAAGAACTCTTTTAAGCATGAAAAGGTGGAAGCAGACCTTTGATTTCCTTGGACCACATAGGAATTTGTCATCCAATTGAATCTTCTTGTCCCTGGATGCTGCATAGTGTTGGGATGTAATACGAACTCAGAACAGAATTTGGGAGAAAAATTACTTGTATTAACAGAGAAAATTAATGTACAAGAATTATACAAAAACTCCCCTCAAATTTCTGGAGCTCTCCTGGCTCTCTCTCTCAATCCTAAACTCTCTGGTTTAGACTCTGGACTCTCTCTGGAATCTCTGTGATGCTTCAACAAGGCAGAATTCGTCCCATATTTATAGGAAAAATTATGCATACAAATTCAAATCAAATTTGGCTACTTCCTTTGATTTTCAAAATTGGAGGTGTCTAACTAATTTGACTCTCAATGCATTCACATGGGAGGGATTCTGGAAGCCATGCATGTCATGCATGAGCTCAGCAGAATTCTAGAACTCATGCATGTCATGCATGAGCTCATCAATTCTCCCCCTTCATCCCATGTGAAAAGGAGTAACAACAAAAGTAATTAGACAGCTTCTAATCCAACTATGTCTCTGCATAGTTCTAGCTCTGTCTCTAGTGTCCACATTTTGATATTAACATAGTCGGCTTGGATTTACTCTTTAGTAGGATCTTTACTATTTCAACAGTTGCTTGTCCATACACCGCTCGTATCCAATGATAAGCGTACATGTCGATATGCCTATCGTTCGGAAGATGGTACAACAATGAATTCCTTGACTCAAAAATCCAGAGCACTTTGACTGTCACAGTGTACTCTATACTCCTTTTGCTCAATCCCTAGTTCTTGGAGAAATCGCTTCAGCCACAACATTTCTTTTCCAGCTTCCGCTGCGGCAATGTATTCTGCCTCTGTAGTGGATAGCGCAACACACTTCTGTAGTCTTGACTGCCATGAGACAGCTCCCCCTGCTCAAATCCAGAGCACTTTGACTGTCACAGTGTACTTTGTACTCCTTTTGCTCGATCCCAAGTTCTTGGAGAAACCGCTTCAGCCACAACATTTCCTTTCTAGCTTTCGCTGCGGCAATGTATTCTGCCTCAGTCTTGGATAGCGCAACACACTTCTGTAGTCTTGATTGCCATGACACAGCTCCCCCTACAAAAGTGTAAACAAAACCTGATGTAGATTTCCTACTGTCAGGATCTCCGGCCATATCTGAATCTGTATAGCCTTTCAAGATTGGATCAGCTCCCCCGTAATACAAGCATATCTTCGAGGTACATTTTAGGTATCTGAGAATCCACTTGACTGCCTCCCAATGTTCTTTCCCTGGATTTGAAAGAAATCTGCTCACGACTCCTATAGCATGAGCAATATCTGGCCTTGTACACACCATGGCATACATCAAACTTCCTACAGCAGAAGAATAGGGCACCAACGCCATGTCCTCTATCTCTTTCTTGGATGAGGGACATGATCTCTTGTTCAACTTGAAGTTATTAGCCAGTGGTACACTAACTGGCTTAGCACTATTCATGTTGAACCTTTGGATCACACGTTCAACATATTTTTCTTGAGACAGCCATAATTTCTTTTGTTTCCTATCTCAACGAATGTGCATCCCCAAGATTTGCTGAGCTGGTCCCAAGTCCTTCATATCGAAGGTTTTTGATAGTTCATTCTTCAGCTGCTTTATTCCTGTTGCATCTTTTCCGATGATCAACATGTCGTCCAATATAACATTATGCAACAAAGCTCAAACTAAGAAGTTCATGAAGTAGACGCATTGGTATGGGAAGCGGTTTTTTGTACCCAGGACTCACCATGAAGGAGTCAAATGCTTGTTGTACCATTGCCTTGGTGCTGTTGAGGCCATACAAGCTCTTTTTGAGCTTGCACACGAGGTGTTCTTTTTCTGGAACCTCGAACCCTTCCGGCTGCTCCATGTAGATTTCTTCATGTAAGTCTCCATGAAGAAATGCTGTCTTCACATCCATCTGTTCAAGCTCCAAATCAAGACGTGCTGTTAATCCGAGGATGACGCGGATTGAGGACATTTTTACCACCGGTGAGAATATTTCATCAAAGCCAATT
>SNVD02010839.1:0-50662 GCA_013180625.2 Boswellia sacra | reverse complement strand
AAAACAGCCTACTATATTAATTTATACTATATATTAATTTGTTGCATTGTTGATTACTCTGAATTGCACTGGATAAGCCACCACATTAATAGATGCATTATACGCTACACCAAATAATAAAAGACTATATATATATATATATATATATTTATATGTTCATCTCTATCAACTTCTCCTGGACCGAATGCATAATAGTTTCTGCAAATTTTTTTCTGGCATGTGCTATATATATACTCCTCTTTGTTACATATTTAATTATTGTTGTCATTAAAACTTACAGTTCTTTATTTTCTATAACTATTAATCATATCTTTATAAAAAGATGAGGTAAAAATGATTGAAATAAGGAGGATAAAGATTTTTAAAACAAAATTGTTTCTCACTTATCTAGATTCAACCTTATATCATATATGTTATCTTATAATTGTTGACCCAGGTATGACAACCCAAGAGGGGGGGTGAATTGGGTTTTATTTATCAAAACGAATTTATAAAACTTTTCTTGAAAGATAAAAATTATTTCACTTCTTCTTTTGAGAATAGAAGTGAAGAAGATGAAAATAGAAGTTATCTAAGATGCAATCAAGAGAATAGCAATATTAAATAATCTCAAGTGCAAGTAAATGTAAAGAGTATAGGGATAGAGAGAGTGCAAACTCAATTTACGTGGTTCGCAACATTGCCTACGTCCACGGGCTCCTAGCTCCTCCACAAGCTATGTTTCCACTAAGTGTAGAATACTTTACAACGTGCTTGATGAACAACCTCACCAAGGCAATTTCCTTCAACGCTTGATAACACCACACCAAGAGTTCTTCTTGATGAACAACCTCACCAAGGAAAGAGTTCTCTCAAGGTTATCTTTTATCCTTTACAAGAAGATCTCACTCTCACACAATATAAGAACAAAGAAAAGTTTTTACAACAAAAGTAAAACTCTCTTCAAAGAGTAGATAAAGAATATAAAAGCTCTATAAACTTGATATTTCTCTTGGCTTTTTTGCTTGATAAAATGCTTCTCTTGCACTTGTTGAATGCATGGGAGAATGGCTCCGTTTATAGGCAAATGAGATGAACTTAAACAGTGAGACACAATCTCCAAATTTTCTGCCCACCATAAAAACCGTAACTTTCTTCCATTTTTGTCAAGGTTCCGTTTGAATTTGAAATCTGAAAACATAAAAGATCTGCACTTGAATAAGCATTCCAAGCATCAAGGGAATCAAGTCATTTGGAATGAGACTCAAGATATGGCCAAAATACATTCAGTGCTCATGTGACTTGATTTTTCCTCCATGTGTCAGTCCACCAACTTGAATGATAATTCTGTCAGTCTTCCGTTTGAAATTTGAATTTTGTCAAAACATAAAAGATCTTCATATTTGAATAATCTTTCCAAAACATTAAGATTCAAAGAATTTGGATATCTCTATCTTAAGATATGGCCAAAAAACCATTCGGTGCTCATGTGAGTTGATTTTTTCTTCGCTGTGTCAGTTCCACCGATGCCATGTCAATTTATGTCGGCCTTCCATTTGAAATTTGAATTTCGTCAAAACAATATGAAACGTGCCCCATTAAGTCCATATTATAATGCACACAAGAATCAAGTCATTTGATGTTGCTATCTCAAGATATGTCCAAAAGAGTATTCCCCCCCCCGGTGCTCAGTAGTTTTCCATTGTATTTAAAATTGCATGATGATTTGGACAACCTTGCACTGAAATTGGGAATTCATATAAAAAACTATGAAATGTTATAAATTGAGGTAAGCTTTCCAAAAGCTCAAGAATCACATCATTTGGACATCTTTAGAGAAATATATGACCAATTGATTGAACATTGCTCATGTGTCACATTCCTTGAATCAAACCTTGTTCTTAAACTTTGGTGCCTTTAACATGTAGTCTTCTCCTTAGCTTCAACACTTCATTTTAATAAGCCTCTTCTTGATTTTACAATTATTTCAATGATATTACTCTTGCACATAAATAAACATGTTAGTAAATCACAATGAATCAATGTGTATTGTCATCATCAAAATTATCATGTAGCCTTAGGGCTAACAATCTCCCCCTTTTTGATGATGACAAACCATTGATTGCTTTCAAATAATATCTAAAATAAAGAACGAAAATGAAATCAAGAATAAACAAAAAGAGAGCAAAGAGCAATTGTTATAAATACAAGCAATCCAACCATACCATTTCTCCCCCTTTTGTTATCATCAAAAAGATGTAATCAAATTAATTACTCCCCCTAAATATATTTTCCCCCTTAACAAATGTTACCATTCAAAGATTATCAAATAAAAGAAAAATTAAGATATATCCAACATGCCTAATTCTCTTCTAATTATGCAAAATCTATCTGGACTAAGGGGTTTAGTAAATATATCAGCTAATTGTTTTTCGGTGGGAACAAATTCTAAAGAAATATTACCTTTTTGCACATGATCTCTAATAAAATGATGTCTAATCTCTATATGCTTAGTCCTAGAGTGTTGTATGGGATTTTTTGAAATGTTAATGGCACTTGTATTATCACATTTGATGGGAATGTGATCAAATACCACACCATAATCTTTTAAAATTTGTTTCATCCAAAGAGCTTGTGCACAACAACTTCCTACTGCATTATACTCGGCTTCCGCGGTTGATAATGCAACAGAATTTTGTTTTCTACTAAACCATGATAATAATGCATGTCCTAGAAAATGGCAAGAGCCACTAGTGCTCTTTCTATCAAGAAGACTTCCAGCAAAGTCCGCATCGGAATAACTAATTAGATCAAAATTATCACACTTAGGATACCAAAGACCTAGATTTATGGTACCAAGAAGATATCTAAATATCCTCTTTACAGCCTTAAGGTGAGATTCCTTTAGACAAGATTGAAATCTAGCACACATACACACACTAAACATAATATCAGGTCTACTAGCAGTTAAATACAAAAGAGAGCCAATCATACCTCGATATTTTGTTACCTGAACATCTTTTCCTTTCTCATCTTTGTCAAGCTTGGTTAATATACCCATAGGTGTTTTATATGTCCTTGAATTATCCATGCCAAACTTCTTGAGAAGATCTCTTGTGTATTTAGCTTGATTTATGAAGATCCTATCCATTGATTGCTTGATTTGAAGTCCAAGGAAGAAATTTAATTCTCCCATTAAGCTCATTTCAAATTCTTGTTGCATGCACTTGAAAAATTCCTCACACATAGAGACATTAGTAGCACAAAATATAATATCATCAACATAGATTTGAACAATTAATAAATCATCATTTTTTGTTTTAACAAAAAGAGTAGTATCAAACTTTTTTTCTTTCGAAACCATTATCAATGAGAAATTTGCTCAGTCTATCATACCATGCCTCTTGGTGTTGTTTCAAGCCATAAAGTGAATTTTTGAGTTTGAAAAACATGGTTTGGAAAATCATGATTTGATGCAAAAACCCAAGAGGTTGCTTGCTAATATCTTCCTCAATATGTAACCATTTAAAAATGCACTTTTGACATCCATTTGGTATAATGTAAAATTTTTATAACATGCAAAGGCACACAACATTCTAATGGATTCTAATCTAGCAACCGGTGCAAAAGTTTCCTCATAATCAATACCTTCTTCTTGATTGTATCCTTGAGCAACAAGTCTAGCTTTGTTTCTAATAATGGTGCCATTTTCATCTACTGTATTTCTAAAAATCCATTTAGTGCCTATAATAGAATGATTTTTGGGTCTAGGGACTAATTCCCAAACTTGATTTCTTTCAAATTGGTTCAATTCTTCTTGCATAGCCAAAATCCAACTTTCGTCATTTTCGGCTTCTTTAAAAGTTTTGGTTCAAATTGAGAGACAAATGCAAAATGATTACAAAAGTTCCTAAAAGAAGATCTATTTCTCATACCTTGTGATGGTTCACCAATAATGAGATCTTTTAGGGTGAGCTTTTGCATACCTCAATTCCTTTGGTAATTCTTGGGAAGAATCATTTACTTCCTCAAGCTTTTCTTGTTGAAGTTGTAATTCATCTTGGCTCTTTTCATAAAGCCTTGATTCCTTGATTTGCCTTTCTACCTCAACAATATCATCATCTAAATTCTTTGAAGAAATAACATTAGTTTCATCAAATTCAACATGCAGAGATTCTTCAATAGTAAGAGTCTTTTTGTTAAAAACTCTATATGCTTTACTATGGTTGGAGTAGCCAACAAAAATTTCAACATCGGCTTTTGCATCAAATTTTCAAGGTTATCCTTGGTGTTTAAAATAAAACATTTACATCCAAAAACTTTAAAAAATCCAATGTTGGGTTTTCTTCATTTCCAAAGTTCATAAGGAGTTTTCTTTATTAAAGCTCTAATATGGACTCTATTGATTATAAAGCATGCGGTATTAACGGCTTCGGCCCAAAAATATTTGGCAAATTATTTTCAAGTAACATGGTCCTAGCCATTTCTTGGATAGTCCTATTTTTCCTCTCAACAACACCATTTTGTTGTGGAGTTCTAGGTGCGGAAAAATTATGTTCAAAACCATTTTCACCACAAAGATTTTCAAACGCGACATTGTCTACGTCACCACCATGATCACTTCTAATGGATACAATAGAATGCCCTTTTTGATTTTGGACTCTTTTTGTAAATTTTGAAAAAGCTTGTATGGCCTCATTTTTAGTTTTCAAGAATAACACCAAGTGAATCTTGAATAATCATCCACAATAACAAAAACATAATACTTTCCACCAAGGCTTTGAGTTCTTGATGGTCCAAATAAATCCAAATGAAGTAATTGTAGAGGTTATTTGTTGAAATAAATTTCTTTTGTTTAAAAGAAGTTCTCACTTGTTTTCCAAATTGACAAGCATCACAAATCTTATCCTTTTCAAATTTTATTTTTGGAAAACCATCAACTAAATCATTTTTAGAAATTTTTGAAATTGTGTCCATGCTAGCATGACCTAACCTTCTATGCCATAACCAAGCATATCATTAACAATGAAACAATTTTCTACATGATCATTAACATCAATATCAATTGTATAAATATTACCACATCTATTACCAACAAAAAATGTCTTATTTTTACTAACATCCTTAATCACACATCTATTAGGCTCAAAAGTAACAAAATATCCCTTATCACACAATTGACAAATGCTAATCAAATCATGTTTTAAACCATGAACAAGCAAAACATCTTTAATAATAGGTGAAGAAGGGTTACCAATATCACCATGTCCCATTACCCTTCCTTGGGCATTATCACCGAATGTCACATATCCTCCTTTATTCATGATTAATCTTAAGAACTTGGAGGCATCTCCGGTCATATGCCTTGAGCATCCACTATCTAAGTACCACTTGTGTTTGCCACTACTTTGTCTCTACAATCAACATTCAAGGAGTAACTTTTGGTAACCCAAAAGTTCTTTGGGTCTTGCGGGTTATTATGATACTTTTCGGAACCCATATTGTTCAAATTAGGATTCTTTTAATGGAGCAAGAATGGCATATTGTGCCTTTTCTTCCACAATAAGTACATGAATGATTAGGATTATTCCTAAAGATGCATGAGCAAAATAATTTTTAAAATACTTTTGATTTTTATGAGTTTTATATCCTAAGCCTCTTTTATCAAAAACACACCTTTGGTTTTGTAACATAGAATTCAAATTTTTTGTGCTTTTTGTAAAACTATCAACAATATTTCTTAAGTCATTATTTTCCTTTTTCAAAATAACATTTTCTTTCTCTAATTTATCAAAATCCTTTTGTTTTAAAATCTCATTTTCAGTTTTTAAAAAATGTATTTGACTTTCCAAACTTTCAAAATCTTTTTGCTTTAAAATTTCATTTTCATTTTCTAAAGCTTCATTTATTTCTACCAACTCTTCTAATTGAGATAACATGATTTTTGACTTCTTTTTGAAAGCATTGATTTTTGAGTTTTTCTTATCAATTTGCACATGTAAATTTTGGAATGCTTCAAGTAATTCATCATATGAAAGTTTAGTATCATAGTTTAGAATACTTACCTCATCGTCACTTAAAGCCATGAAGCACATGTTTGCCACTTCGCAATCTTCTTCTTCGGTAGAGCTAGATTCACTATCATCCCAATTTGTGGCTTTCATTGCTTTGGATTTCTTGTTTTGACTTTTGAAGTAAGGACAATCCATCTTTACATGTCCCGGTTTCTTGCACTCATAGCAAATGACTTGATCATTTTTCTTATCTTGCTTTGAGCTTTGCCCTTTGTACTCCCTTCTAGAGTTCTTCTTGAATCCTTGGTTTCTTCTAATCATCCTTTTTAGCTTTCTTGTGATGAATGCAAGATCTTCATCATCTCCTTCATCGTTGGACTCATCATCTTCTTTTGTTGAAGATTTGAAAGCGATATTTTTCTTTTTCTTGAAATCTTCTTCGTTCTCCTTCAAGGTGATTTCATGAGTCATGAGAGAACCCATAAGTTCTTCTAATGGTAGTTTAGTGAGGTCCTTTGCTTCTTGAATTGCCGTCACCTTTGGCTCCCAAGATTTTGGTAGACACCTAAGAATCTTTCTCACCATTTCAACATTAGAATAAGATTTACCAAGAGATTTCAAACTATTAATAATATCCGTAAATCTAGTAAACATTTCAGAAATTGATTCATTCGATTTCATCTTAAAAAGCTCATAACTATGAACTAGCATACTAATTTTAGATTCTTTAACTTGACTAGTTCCTTCATGAGTTACTTCAAGTGTGTGCCATATTTCTTGTGCCGTAGAACAAGTAGATATTCTATTAAACTCATTTCTATCTAGAGCACAATACAACACATTCATAGCTTTAGCATTCAAACTCAATTTCTTTTTATCATCTTCACTAAACTCTTTAGGTTCTTTAAGCATGCTTTCTCCATTTTCAATTTTGGTAGGAACAAAAGGTCCTTCCAAAACAATAGACCATAAATCATAATCAAAAGATTTCAAGAAAATACTCATTCTAGTTTTCCAATAAGAGTAATCACTTCCATTAAAAAATGGAGGTCTAGAGATAGAAAGCCCCTCAACATATGAAAGTTGAATTAAAAGTTGCATAGCTCAAAATCGGTTAAGATTTAAAAAAAAATGAGCAAACCTTGCTCTGATACCACTTGTTGACCCAGGTATGACAACCCAAGAGGGGGGGTGAATTGGGTTTTATTTATCAAAACGAATTTATAAAACTTTTCTTGAAAGATAAAAATTATTTCACTTTTTCTTTTGAGAATAGAAGTGAAGAAGATGAAAATAGAAGTTATCTAAGATGCAATCAAGAGAATAGCAATAAAAATAATCTCAAGTGCAAGTAAATGTAAAGAGTATAGGGATAGAGAGAGTGCAAACTCAATTTACGTGGTTCGGCAAACCTTGCCTACGTCCACGGGCTCCTAGCTCCTCCACAAGCTAGCTTTCCACTAAGTTGTAGAATACTTTACAACTTGCTTGATGAACAACTTCACCAAGACTTTTTTCCTTCAACTCTTGATAACACCACACCAAGAGTTCTTCTTGATGAACAACCTCACCAAGGAAAGAGTTCTCTCAAGGATAACTTTTATCCTTTACAAGAAGAATCTCACTCTCACCACAATACAAGAACAAAGAAAATTTTTACAACAAAAGTACAACTCTCTTCAAAGAGTAGATAAATAATATAAAAGCTCTATAGACTTGATATTTCTCTTGCTTTTTGCTTGATAAAATGCTTCTCTTGCACTTCTTGAATGCATGGGAGAATGGCTCCTTTTATAGGCAAATGAGATGAACTTAATCAAGTGAAGACACCAACTCCAAATTTTCTGCCCACCATAAAAACCGTAATCTTGTCTTCCATTTTTGTCAATTTTTCGTTTGAAATTTGAAAATCTGCAAAACATAAAAGATTTGCACATTTGAATAAGCTTTCCAACGCATTAAGAATCAAGTCATTTGGATATCTGTATCTCAAGATATGGCCAAAACACCATTCGGTGCTTATGTGAGTTGATTTTTCTTCTCTGTGTCAGTCCACTGAATTGCATGTCAATTATGTCGGTCTTCCATTTGAAATTTGAATTTCTTCAAAACATATGAAATTTGCCCCATTAAGTCATCTTTCTAATGCCGCAAGAATCAAGTCATTTTGATTTTTCTAGCTCAAGATATGTCCAAAAGAGTATTCGGTGCTCATGTCAGCTGCTTCCATTTGTCTTTCAACTTGCATGATGATTTGGACGATCTTACACTTGAAATTTGAATTTCTTTAAAACATATGAAATGTTATAAATTGAGTAAGCTTTCCAAAGGCTCAAGAATCACGTATTTGGACATTTGTAGAGAAATATATGACCAATTGATAGAACATTGCTCATATATCACATTCCTTGAATCAAACCTTGTACTTAAACTTTGATGCCTTTAACATGTAGTCTTCTCCTAAGCTTCAACACTTCATTTTAATAAACCCCTTCTTGATTTTATAATTATTTCAATAATCTTATTCTTGCACATAAATAAATATATTAGTAAATCTCAATGAATCAATGTGTATTGTTATCATCAAAATTATCATATAGCCTTAGGGCTAACAGAGGCTGGACACGTGTCGATGACGTGGCTCTGACGTGGCTATGCTGACGTGTCCTGATTACGTGGCTATGCTGACATGGATACGCTGACGTGGCGGGTGCGTGGCGCTGACGTGGGTCATCTTCTTCCTTAAGACGCGCGTGCAGCGCGTGAAGCAAGTGAAGACCACTCGCAGTCTAAGTGCTCGGCGCGTGCGGAGTCTCTGGTGGTCGGATCGGTCGTCGAAAAATTGCAGAATGATCTCCTTGATCTCACGAACACACTGGACACTTCAAATTTGGAATTCGAACACTTTCCGAAAAAACGAAATTTTCTAGAAACAGGGGACGAATTTTCTCTGAATTTTTTTCTCTCTATTCTGACGTTCCAGGAGCTCAACCAGGCTCTGATACCACTTGTTGGGGATGCGATGCAAACTCAGAACAGATTTTGGGAGAAAATTAACTTGTATTAAACAGAGAAAATCAATATACAAGATTTACACAAAAACTCCCCTAAACTAATCCTGGAGCTCTCTTGGTTCTCTCATACTCCTAGAACTCTCTGGTTCTGGAACCTAGACTCTCTCTGGAGTCTCTCTCTCTTACAAACTCAGACAGAATTCGTCCCATATTTATAGGAAAATTTTGCATACAATTGTCAATAGGGTAAGTGAGGTTGGTCACCTAACCTTGCCTACCCTTAGACTTTCCTTTTGGTTGGTCACCTACCTCACCAAGGGAGGTGCCAACCTTTGACACAATCACACATGGGAGGAAGACTTTCAACACATATGATACAAATTTTATAATTCTTTTAATACTAAATTAACTTTACTACATATTTTTTTCTCAATGAGATCAAGAACTTTATTAAAAGAAAAAAAATCGTACTCTAATCCTCTAATTGCATAGATACTGTTAATTATTTTTTCTTCTTCTTTTTTTTTTTTTTAAGAAAGAAGGAGGCAAATTGGCACATGCATTGATTAATTAAAGATATTATTGGTTGCTTTGTAAAAGTGGCATTTGATTTTGGGGCCTATTTTGTTAATTACTTGGAAAAGTAAATAATAGGAGATGGGTTCTTGTCAATGCACGGAGGATGTTAATAAGGCAAAAGTAAAAACATATTTCTATTATATTTTATACTTATTATTTACAACAATAATAAATTCTAGAGCAAGTGATAACCTTGAAGCAGTGGAAACAAAAATATATGAGGAAAATGATAGTTAAATGTGATGGAGAAAATTTAAACTAAGCTAGCTAACTATGTAAACGTAGAAACAATTGAAAAACTTACATGCAGAAGATCTCAATATAAAGAATTCAATCAAAGAAATTAAACAAAAAAATAGCCACAGATTAACCCATTTTTATCCATGTAAATTGTAAATACAAATTAAATACCATTGCTGTATTACAATATTACTAATTTGAATCCTTATATAAAATCTCAAAAATTCAATACTTAAATCATCAAATACTCTATTTAATCAAAATTCAAAATTCAAAAGCCTAATTTCTTTTTTTCAATAATAAAATAAAATAAATTAATATTTGTATAAGGCATTCCTCTATAGGCTATCTTGTTCCACTTTTTTTTTTTATATAGAGATGGAATATAACTTATTCTACTTTTTTCATCACAGAGATGGAATTGAGAGAAGTTGAGAGAAGTTGAAGAGACATTGAAACGGGGTTGGCTTGCTGGAGATGAAGCTAACGAAAAGACTAAAGTGGGAGTAGATAGTCTCACAAAAGAGTGGAATAATTTGAAAGAAAGAGTAAAGTTGTTTTGTGGTGGAACTTGTTTTAAAAGATAGAGAGAGAGGGACAGAGAGATTATTTATTTATTTTATAAAAAGGTGAAGTTTGAAATTTAGTGGATATGGATTTCTATTATTCTATATACTTGCAACATGCACTCATTAAGTGGACTCTAATGAAAATTTTGATTTTTGATAGGACAATAATGAAAGAATTAATATTTAGGTCAATAATGAGCAGAAAGAAATATGAGAGGGTAATAAGTAATATTTAATTTATTAATTTAGTGGCTTTTTAATCTTTAGCGGGGTCAATTGCCCCCAGTTCAGCTAACGTGGCTCCGCCAGTGATGATGGTAGCTAGCTGGGTGGGTTTTTAGAGTGGTGATGGCGACTGGATTGCTGGTTTTTTTGGGCGGTGATGGCTGCTGGACGGGTAGGTTTTTGGTTTGTTGATGGCTGTTGGGTTTTTGGTGTTATGATGTTTGCTAGGTTTTTGTTCCATTACTCTAAATTTATTAGTTATTCTCTGGTTGAGATGAGCCAAAAAAATTGGATTAATAGGTATATGCTTTTCTCTTAATTTGTAGTTTTTTCTTGTCTAACTAGATTTAGATTCCCATTTCAATATTGTTAAATCTCGCGCAATTATGGGGCACTTTGGTGACCTATGGATTACTAATTTTTTATTTTATTTTTAATTCCAAATTATTGATGAGTTTAGGTGAAATGAGTTAGTGGGTCAATGGAATTTGGACATGTTGGATAGGTTTAAAAGATTGTAGATTGCAATAGTGATCAATTCTATAGTTAGAGAAACAGTGTTTGTCTCTGTTCTATTTCAAGATAAATGTGATTAGTATTAAGTTTGGAGTTAATGAGATGTTTGATTTTAATTAAGAATATTAAGAATGTGTTAATTAGTGTTGGAAACCTGAATTTATCTCCTATTAGGTTAACTGGTGCCTTGGAATTGTCATGTTCATTTTTTATGATGTTGCCACGATGAGATTTTTCTTTAAAAGTGATGGGTTAGATCAGTTCTAAATTGCTATGTCATTAAATATTGAATTTTAATTGTTTCACTTTTTTAATTTTTTTTTCTATCCAAATTTTGTAGATTACATGATTCAAATGTGTAAAGGTTGATTCTTGGGTAGTGGTTGGGTTTTTTGGGTGGTGGTAACTGGGTTTTTACCTCGTTCACTTTCTCATTGTTATTTGCTTCTTTGGTGGTTCGATTATTGGGTTCCAAGAATGTTGCTGTTCTTGGGACCACTTGGTGTTACTGGCTATTTATAGCTACGAATTTATGGCCACTATAGTAAATGTCGATTCTTGATGAATTATGTTAGGTTCTTCATCATTGGGTTTTATTGACTTCTTTTAAAATTGTTAAAATTATAATTTTATGTAATATTTTCTATAGTACAATGGTGCCAACTTCTGGATATCTCCATTTTAGGTGGTGGTGGAGGTTAAGTAATTGATAAGAGAGAGAAGAGTTGTGAAAGGAAAAATGATAAGAGATAGTGAATCAGAGAGAGTGATTGTCTAAGGGTAAAAACGTTATTTTATGTAAGCAAATAGGCAGGGACAAGTCAATATTAAGTTGACTTTATCAAGGGTAAAATGGTCACTCCATATCTTCTTATATATTTAACTTTTGCCCGTGTTTTTTAAAAACTGCTACTGATGATGGTATTTTGATAATTAGATGCAAAATGGATAGAAAAGTGATGTCATTTAACGAAAAATTTAACACAAAGGTGATCCATAATAACTTTACGAAAAGGTAGATATAGGCACTAATATAAAATGGCAAAAGGTGAACGTGCACTTAATTTTGCTAAAAGGTATGGGTAGTTTGTGATATTTTTCCATTAAAAATTGCATTATCAAATTTCTAATATAATCCAATCGAAACTTGAAATAACATTCAATCCGATCTTATAAATGAAAAACAAAATCCAATCCAACTTTAGATATATTGAGACTCAATTTAATCAAATTCAATCTTATAATACCTCATAACGTCATATATTAGAATTAGTAACATCATCTACAATTAGACATATAGCTAAAATTAGACACACACACACTGTCACACACACACACACTGTCACACACACACACACACATACCTACATATATATGTATGTATAGGGTAAAAACGTTATTTTATGTAAGCAAATAGGCAAGGACAAGTCAATATTAAGTTGACTTTATCAAGGGTAAAATGGTCACTCCACATCTTATATATTTAACTTTTGCCCGTGTTTTTTAAAAACTGCTGATGATGGTATTTTGACAATTAGATGCAAAATGGATAGAAAAGTGATGTCATTTAACGAAAAATTTAACACAAAGGTGATCCATAATAACTTTACGAAAAGGTAGATATAGGCACTAATATAAAATGGCAAAAGGTGAACGTGCACGTAATTTTGCCAAAAGGTAGGGGTAGTTTGTGATATTTTTTCATTAAAAATTGCATTATCAAATTTCTAATCTAATCCAATCGAAACTTGAAATAACATTCAATCCGATCTTATAAATGAAAAACAAAATCCAATCCAACTTTAGATATATTGAGACTCAATTTAATCAAATTCAATCTTATAATACCTCATAATGTCATATATTAGAATAAGTAACATCATCTACAATTAGACATATAGCTAAAATTAGACACACACACACACACACACACACACACACACACATACATACATATATATGTATGTGTGAATACATACATATACATACATACATATACATATATATATATTGACACAAATTTCTAACATTTAATCTCACCTAATCCAATCATTAAGATTGATAAAAAAACATGTGCTTAATGCTATCAATGATTTTGTAAGTTAATGGCTAGAAATTTGTGCTTAATTTTGGATCAAGAAATTTGTATCAAGGGATCTCTTAATATAATTTTATAGCCATTGAATTGACAAAATCCAATTATTGAGATTAAAAGTAAAAAAGTTACATGTAATATTGTTAATAATCAATCATCTCAACCATTAAATTTTATAGATCAATGCCTAAAAATTTGTGTCAAAAGACCATTTCTTTATACATATATATATGATAATAGGTATTAGCTAGATGGTCATTGTTTAAGTTAAAAATATAAAATATCACCATTGTCTAGTTTAGATTGGATTGGATTGGATTGGTTTCATTGGATTTTCACAAGGAATCCAATTGCATTATATTCTAAGAAAAATTTAATTCAATCTAATCAATTAATTGAAACTAATTAAAATAGCATCAACTTGGATTGGATTGGTCAATTTGATGGAATTTGAATTGTATTTTGAATAACCCCTAGTCTATGTCTTGATCATGGTGGATGGTGAAATTCCAAGTAATATATCATACTCATGCTATTCTCTCCTTCTTCTTCTTTCCTCTTGAAAATGTACTTAAGATATCTATTTAATAACATGTTGAAGTAATCTTCTAGATATTTGTTTGTGTGTGGAACATTAAACTAATAACGAAAACAACACTCACACCACGTATCAACCAAACTAAGGGTGGGCATTCATCGAGTTAGGTTGGGTTTGGACTCGGTACACTGGAATCAACAATTATACAGGTAATAGAAGAGGGACCTCAGGTTATGTTAGAGATATGGTGGGACCAAAGGTACCTGAGGGGAGTCGGGTTGAGTTTGTTCAAGTACTGTGGTTAAAATTTCTAAACAATTAAAATGCAAATGAAAACATGATGAACATGAACCGAATCACCAAGTTTACAGAATCCAACCATAAACCATCCAAATGAAAATTCCAAAAGAAACAAATTTCGAAAGATACTAATTAACTCAAAACCAATTATAGTTTCTACAAAGTTCTAAAGATTATTAAATCAAAATTCCAAAAACTTAAATAACAAAATGAAAAACCAGTAGCCATGAACCCAACAGCCAACAACCTTTAACCCTGAAACGTAGAACCTAGAAACCATCCCTATAGCCACCTAAAGACCAACATTCTTCCCCACAATCATACCGAACAACTATTTACCTCTATTAACCAACTAGCAACGCAACACCACCACCATCCATGAGACTGTCAGCCAATTGATCAACCACCATCCACTAACTAACCCATTTATCATTGCCATTAAATCCAACCAACTTCGTTCGCAACCTCTATCACCACCAATAAATATAATAGTTGAAAACATAACCCACCTTTTCCATGCTTTTTTGCCACCACCACACCAAACTCTTGCTTATGCAAACAGACATCGATCACCACTAGCCACATGGCTTACACCCCTCAAATAAGAATTCAACCACTTACCCAAAACAGAAAGAAGAAGAAGAAGAAGAAGAAGAAGAAGAAACAGAATGAGATTAGTGTCGTTTGTCACCTAAAGATGTGTAATACATGTCCATGGCAATAAATATGATAATTGCATAGGGAAGCCAAAGCCCAAAAATGTAAGACAAGGATGATCAACTATGGCACTCGGCAACGAACCACCAATGGAGCGGCGACCGAATGTTTACTTCAAGGGGAGAGGGTAGTCTACAAGGGACGCATTAGGGATTAGCACTACAGGAAAACTATTTTTAGCAACAAAACTTTTTGTGACAAAAAAATTGTCACTAAAAGACTTTTTTCGCAACAAAATTCATATTTCGTCGGAATATCTCGTTGCAAAATAAAATTATTTTTAGCTATGATATTTTGTCATAAAATGTCTTTTTGTGACGAAAAACTAAATCATACCAAAATTGATGTGCAAGGGGTTGACGAAATAGGGAGACACCTTTCCCAACAACAAATTCATCACAGAATATAGCACTCTTGTTGCAAAATCTCATCATAAAATAGGGAAAAGAATAAGATTTAGGAAATGGGGGACACATTTAGCAATGACAAATTCATCATAGAAGATTTCATTTTGCTACGAGTTTTCGTTGCAAAATCTAGGTCGTTTTTTACTATGAATTTTCATCGCAAAATCTTATCACAAAATAAAATATCATAGCTAAAAATATCATATTTCCTATGCTTCGATTCACAACTTCAGTTTGCCCATCCGTTTGAGGATATGGTGAGCACTGCTAAAGCTGAATAATTGTCCCAAAACGCTTCCACAAGGTGCGCCAAAAGTGACTAATGAACTTCACATCACGATCAGAAGTGATGGATTTTGGGACTCCATCTAGTTTAACCACTTCACGAAAAAATAGATGAGCAACATGAGTCGCATCGGCTGTCTTCCGACATGGAATAAAATGAGCCATCTTGGAGAAACGATCAACGACCACAAAGATACTATCAACATGTCGAGGAGTGCGTGGCAAACCGAGCACAAAATCCATGGAGAGGTCTTCCCAAATGTTGTCAGGTATGGGAAGTGGGGAGTAGAGTCCAGTGTTTTGTGAACTGCCTTTTGCTGTTTGGCAAGTGGGACAACGTTGAACAAGACGAGCAGCTTCCCTTTTAAGATGAGGCCAAAAATAACGGGACTCCAATGCTGAAATTGTTTTATCCCATCCATGGTGAGCAGCAAGTCCGCCACTATGCAATTCACAAATTAGGTGATCACGTAGCGACGTCTTGGGGATGCAAAGTTGATTTCCTTTAAATAAATAACCTCCTGCAATATGAAAATCAGAAACAGCTGAATGAGTCACACACTTTTCCCAAATCTCTTTAAAATCCTTATCATTAGGATATTAGTCTTTACAGAATTCAAAGCCAAGAATCTCAGTCCAAAAGACAGTTAAGAGGGAGCTACGCCGACTAAGAGCATCAGCGACAACATTCTGGCGGCCAGAGCGATGCCAAAAAACAAAAGTAAATTTTTGTAAGAAGATGATCCAACGGACATGCATCCTGTTAAGTGTCTTTTGAGAGTTAAGATAGCGCAAAGCTTGGTGATCACTGTGGAGGATAAACTCTTGAGGTAGCAAATAATGTTCCCAATGTTTAAGGGCACGAACAACAGCATACAATTCCTATTCATAAGTGGACCAGTGCTGCCTACTCTCATTAAGCTTCTCGCTAAAAAACTCGAGTGGCCGTCCTTCTTGAGACAATACTGCCCCAATGCCAAGCATAGAAGCATCGGTTTCCACTTAGAAAGGCTTATTAAAGTTGGGTAGAGCTAGAATCGGAGCATTGCTTAATTTTTCTTTGATTAGCTTGAAGCTGGTTTCTTGTTCAGGACCCCAATGAAATCATCCTTGCTTAAGGCAATCAGTAATAGGTGCCATAATAGTGCTAAAACCATGCACAAATCGACGATAGAAAGTTGCAAGTCTGTGGAAACTACGAACCTCATGAACTGAAGTTGGGGATGGCCAATCACGGATTGCTGCCATTTTATTTTCATCCACTTGAATGCCCTGTTCACCAACAATAAATCCCAGAAAAAAAAGCTTTCTAACAAGAAAGTGACACTTCTTCAGATTGAGATAAAGTTTATTGTCTTCCAAAATTCCAAAGATAGCCCGCAAATGCTTTAGATGCTCAGCTTCCGTCTTGCTAAAAACAAGTATATCATCAAAATAGACAACCACAGCTTGGCCAATGAGAGGTTTAAAGATTTGATTCATCAGTCTTATAAAGGTACTTGGTGCATTGGTTAGCCCAAAAGGCATGACCAGCCATTCGTACAAACCCTCACGGGTCTTGAAAGCCGTTTTCCATTCATCCCCTGGTCGAATTCATATCTGATAATAACCACTCTTAAGGTCCAGTTTGGAGAAATACTTGGAACCATCAAGTCTATCAAGCATGTCTTCTAGTCGAGGAATTGGAAACCGATACTTGATAGTAATCTTGTTTATTGCTCGACTATCAACACACAAGCGCCAACTTCCATCTTTTTTGGGAGTCAATAAAGCTGGGACAACACACGGACTCATACTAGGTTGTAAGAGGCCTTTGTTTAAGAGCTCATCGACTTGACTTTGTAAAATTGAGTGTTCATTTGGCCCCACACGATAATGGGGAAGGTTTGGTAAGCTAGCTCCTGGCATGAGGTCGATGTGATGTTGGATATCACGCATCGGAGGAAGAGTGTTTGGCAGGTCACTTGGAGTCAAGTTTGGAAATTCTGATAACAGTTTCTTTACAGAATCTGGTAGAGGTTGCTCAGCTGCTACAGATTCCTTCATGGTGAGCATAAAAATAGTTTTAGACTCCTTAATATGTTGGTGGAATTCTGGACCACTCACAGTAAAAAGCGAATTTTGAGGGCCATCAAGTGGGCTGGAAGAAAACTCAGTAGGAAGTAAAACCACAGTCTTGGAATACCATTGAAATTCATAAGTATTACGTTTTCCCCTATGTATTGCATCGACATCAAACTGCCAAGGCCGGCCAAGTAAGAGGTGGCACGCATCCATGTCAAGGACATCACAAAGAACCTCATCCTTGTAATAGGCACCAATAGAGAGGGGGACTCGACAACACTCAGTCACCATTGTCTCTAAACCACGTTTGATCCATCCAACCTTGTATAGATTGGGGTGTTTTTCTACTGGTAATTTCAAAGCTTACACCATAGCTTTTGAAATAATGTTTTCACTGCTTCCACTGTCAATAATAACGGCACAAACCTTTTGGTTTATGGTGCACCGAGTCTTAAAAATCTTATGACGTTGGCTCAAGCTAGGCTGTTTGGATGAGAGCAAGAGTTTTTCCACTATACTGACAAGAGGTTCTCCTTCATCGCCACTAACAAATTCAATAGCATCATTTTGGACTTCTGTAGCTTGGTCTGCAGGAATTTCGCCAGGAGACTCTTCTACCAAAGTAACAAAACGTCGTTGTGGACACTCGTTTGAGCAGTGCCCCTGTTGATTGCACTTGTAGCATTTGATGGGCATAGGTTTTGCATAAGGATTGGAGTTGAAGGGAGCTCTTATGTTTATTGGGAGCTGTTGAGTAGTGTCATTCCGAATTGGAAGTTGTGAATGTAATTGAGAGGTTTGGGAAGTTGGAATTGGAGAAGGATATTTGGTGGTTTGCATTTCAGGTGAGAAACGTTTGAGTAGTTGAGAATTGGTTAAGTTTCGGTTTAATTGGCCCTCAATCTTCTTAGCAACGTTAATAGCATCATCAAGAGTAACAATAGGCCAAGGTTCCATTCTATCTTGTATAACCTCTTTGAGCCCACTAGTATAGCGAGCAATCTACTGCTCTTCTGATTCATGAAGTTATTACGAGCGCTGAGTCGATTGAATTCACTAGTATACTCAGAAACTGTTCGATTATGTTGCTTGGAAGCTTGGAACTGTCTGTAAAGAACCCGAAGATAATCTCGTGGAAGAAACTGGTCTTTGATAAGCTTACGCATCCTAGGCCAAGTACGGATCTCCCGACGACCTTCACGTCGTCTATTAGCTACTAGATTATCCCACCAAGCCGAAGCCTCTCCTCTTAATTTAAACTCAACCAACAAGACTTGTTTATCCTCAGGGACTTCCATGTAAGTAAAGAAGCTTTCAACAGTTTTCAACCAGTCTAAAAATTCTTTAATGGATAAATTACCACTAAAAACAGGAATGTCCATCTTCATCTTATACTCAGGTCGTGATTGACGAGAACGAGTTGTATGTGGGTCATACCTGTTAGTATCAATAATCCAATCCTCTACTTCATCAGTAAGGTCCAGTCGAGCATCATGAGAAGCGCCACCTCCATTATCAATTTCATCTTTGAAATCAGATACGGAATGGTGTGAAGGTAAGTTGCGGGTGATTGGGTGGGTTTATCGAGGGGTTACCACAGCTCGGTTCGGAGGCAGATCACCACCCTTGTGCTGGGATGGGGGTTTGTTGTTGTTGACACCGGCACGAACTCCATTCAGAAGCTCCCGAATCTCTGAGTGAAAGAGTCAAATCGGCGTTCAAGTCCGGTGAAAGCCGCCCAAAGGGCCAGCACCCCGCGCTCATCGGCACTAGGATGGGGGTTGTCGTTACCACTAGCAGCCATCAAGTTTGGGTAGCTCCAAAGCTCTGATACTACTTTTGATAAAGAAACACAGGAACGAAAGCTTAAGGAAGAGGGAGCTCTGGAACAGAGCAAATTTCTATTAAGACTGTCTCCAAAAAGTCGTTAATTATGTCCTGCCTTGTCTCCTTTATACCAAGCAAAATAAAAACATAAAAATAAACACGTAAAGGCTAAGTAAGTTTAGCCCACAAACAGCAAAGTCTCAATAAAAGAAAAAGGGCCCTGGCCCCCCCCCTGTATCAGATTTAAGGCTTGTCTAGGTCTAATTTGCAATTGTCTTCATGCCTGAATTAGCTCAGTTATCTACTCACGCTTCTCCTTTAGTGTCGAGCCTACAAACTCTAATGTCTCTATTCAAGCATCAATGAAATAAGTTTTGCCAATCTTGCAGTGTGAACGGGGCTTCCATCCCATTCCAAGTGCTTTTCTAATTTTCTTTCGAGATTTAGAGGGCCTAACGAGTCAAATCATAAAGACATGACTTGGAAAAATGACGGAGTCATCATCCACGTTATTAACCATGGGAAAATATGGATGACGGCAACCAATCACTTGATTCTGGACCTAACTACCCATTATTCCTTCAAAGTCAGACTCAGGAAGTTAGGTGTGCGTTACACCCGCTCAGATGTTGATCTAACCTCTATTAAGGTCTACTGAGTTCTAAGTTTTAAGCCACTAATGCTATCCTATCTTGATCCTAAGTTCAGTATACATATATATAACCACATTTTATCTTTTTACTTCATATGAGATGTTGACAATTTATATACGTACATAAAAAAGGAGGAGAATTGATTACAGTTCTATCAAACACGGGGGAATGGGCGTGCAACAATTCAAATAATATAGCAAGAATTTAACCATTACTATAAACTAAAGGAATCTTAGATTAACCTTTTAACATCAAATAAAGGCATTGGCAATGACAAGCATGATGAGACATAATTAAAATAAGCATTGAAGTAAACATGGCATTTATATTCTAATCATGGCATTATGGATCATTAGATACACTAAACATGCGTAATTAAATACTAATTAACCACTAATCATGCATAATTAGCACCTAATTAACTGCTAATTAAACTACTCAGAAACTAAGCATGACTTAATTAACTACTAATTAAACTACTCCTACACCAAGCATGGCATAATTAACTACTAATAAAACTACTCCTAAACTAAAGCATAACTAACAACTAACTAAACTACTTCCAAACTAAGCATGGGAATTTTTAAACTAAAAGGAAGGCCCTCTGAAAACTTACCAAATTTTGAATTTAATCATAAACTGAATCTTGACTAGCGCAGGCATTCCAGAATAATCCAAGAAACCCCCAGAACTCTGAGAAAACATCAAAAATATTTACTGAAAGAGAGCTCTTCAAAATCTCTCAAATATATTGATTTTTAGGTATTTTTACACCCAAAATCGCTTGCATTGGAAGAAGAGTCATTTTCCTTATATAGGCTCTCCAAGGGTCACCAAATAGGCTCTTTTCTTATGTAAGACTGTAGCAAGATGCACACGCCTATACTATAGTAGTGCGCCTCTTGGCAAAAAGCTTCTACAATGTTTAAAGCCATGAAACCCTAAATCGGTGAGGCCTGTAATTAGGAGTACGCCTATACTACAGGCATACGCCTATTCCATTATAAGCGCACACCTATGTAATAAGCATGGGCGTGTTTGCTACGGGCACGTGTTTGTTTACTATAGGTGTGAGTCCTAAGAATAGGCGACAGCCTACCTCGATCCACGTATGCATAGGGCAGACAAACTTAGGGCACTGAAATGACTCCTAATCCCAAGGTCTTGACCACTCATTACTAATACTACACTGGTCCAAGCCTATTTTAATTTCTATCGTATTTTCAGTGTTTGAGCTTCGATGTCCCTGAAGATCAAAAAAAGACTTCTGATTGATATCTCTAGCTATCACCACTAGGCCTCAAAATCATAAGCAAAATTTCAATGCTTATACACACCCTTTCTACAAACAAAACCAAACCACCCTTTTGGTCCTTAGCAGTGTACTATGCCTGTAATTAACAGTAAATGAATCATGTTGACTTTTAAAAACTGCACTTAAATAACATTTCACCAATCCTGATAATTTTATTATTTTAACTGTTCTCCTTTGAACTAATATTCAAATTTTCATCTTCACACTACATTTCTTGAATGATGCTTAAGATATATAGGGAAATATAGATGGGACTGTCTTTATTAGCTTTGCGAAGTTATCAATGTCTTCTAAACATTTTCAAATGATGAATTCATTTTGTTCTTAATTTGATTGGTGGAGCTTTAGATGATTTCAGACCATCAGTTGTAGATGCATCAGATAGTGCTTCAGCGCAGATGCTTCATTATTGTTGAAGACTGTACTTGGATTCTACTACCAAACATTATGGTGTTTCTTGATGAACATGTTATTTTCTACAAATTTTCCAAATTTGTATTAAAATATTGAAATTTCGACTATTGGAAAGTTATGAGAATTTAGCTAAAAATTCTGTTGCAACCTTTCAAAGGCTATGATATGCTAGCACAAGGTTTTTTCTTTTCTTTTTTATTATTTAGCTAAAAAGTCTCATCTTTATTTAGCCGTATTTGGAGGGTTTATGCAACTATTTTAGTTGCTACTTTATCTAGATTCTTATGCTTGTAGCAATAGGAATGGAAAAATCTGGGTGTGAGTTTAGCATTTCAGCAACCTCATCAGGCAAAAAAATTCTCCCTAGAACCTATAAAATCCCCGAATTTTTGAAGTTTTTTTCAATGCAGGTATTTATGGGTCTTGGGATGGTACATACCGCATCTAGAAAGAAACCTGAATTTTTCTTGGGTTGTCCTCGCTTTTTTTTTTTAATTTTTTAACTCTTTTAAATAAGTCAAATAAAATAACGTTGCTTAAAATATCTTAAAGATGTTGTTGGCAGTGGTGGAGATGCTTTATAATGGGTTTTTCAACACCCGGTTCAAATCACAATACTGCCATATTAATTAATTTTAATTAAATGTACAAAAAATAATTAGTTATATATAATTTGTTTACAAGGCATATGCTTTGGTGGTTGAAAGTTGTACAGCCTAGGTGCAGCATCTACTCAGCATTGAGTAGTGCTAGACTTACAACGTTTATACAACTCAAACTCTATAACCTGATCTGACAATCTACATAGCAAAATTCACTAGAGGAAAGTTACATCTCCAATATGATTTTGTCATGTAAACTGCCACATCAATTCATAGAGTTTGGGTTCTATGAAGATTGTAAATCTGGTATTACTGCTCAGCAATATCGCACCTAAACTAATTTCCCTCTCAAAACCCCCATACCGGACTTTATCCCTGCAAAATCTGGGTTTTCTCCCCCCGGATCGATAGGGTAAAATTCGGGCACCCGAATTGTATGAGGAAAACTACCATCCCTATGGCAAGCCATTCCTATGTTGCAAAGTATCACTTTGCCGCACTTCCTTTGAATTTTAGAGCCACCGGTTGAACATCTTTCGCACTAGAGCTTGTGTTATATATTTGTGCGTACATTTTCGGATTGTGATGACTTTAGTCATTCATCTTTACAGCTACCACCATCTTCATCTTAGCCTATGTATGTATTTTTGCATATATTATCATTTTGTAAGTAGTATATGTTTATTCTTTTGTTACTTGTATATGTGATTCGATACATAAATATATTTTTGGATTAACCTCTTTTGTAGTATTTTGAAATTGATGAAATGAATCATGTAGTGTTATAGTTTAATATATTTGGCATTATTTCACATATTAGATTATTAATAATGCTTGTCAATTTATAGAAATGGGCAGTTTATTGTTAAAATTATAATATAGGAAAAAGAAACCCAAAATATAAAATGTTGCTAAATGTGCCTTTTTGTGATGAAACAATATACGTAAAACATAAATATAAGGCTTTCACGATGACAATTTGCTAGTAGAAACTCTTTTCTAATAAAATATTGCTACAAATATTTACAATCTTTCAAACAACTTTTTAACAATAAAACTTTGTAGCTAAAACACAAAATACTGCAATGAAATTTCATCATAAAATAGTTTATAATTCACTTTCAATGATGAAAATTTGTAGCTTAAACATTGCTCGTCATGAAATAATCTATGATCCATATTCAACAATGAAAATTTGCAGCTAAACTACATATTTTGTGACAAAAATTCATCGCAAAATAGTATAGGATCAACATTCAACGACGAAATTTTGTAACAAAATGGTTTGAAATAACAATACAGTCAGAGTTGAAAAGACAAATCCACAACGATATTTCTTCGCAGAATCTGAAAGTTTGGTAATGAAATGTTGTCACTATACTATGGCATCCACGACAATATTTTGTCAGTAAATATGTCTTATGCTATAGTAAAAAAAAAATGCACCATTCAATTACATTTTTTGTGATAACATTATGATTTGCGATGAGTTCTTTGTTGTTGTAGTACATTTTTTGCAATGAAATTTCATCGCAAAATGGTTGTCTGCAACGAATTTGAATTTCATCATGTAGACTTTCTACGACCCTTCTTCTGCTACCGTGGTGCGATGAAATTTTTTTCATCACAAAAAGTTTTTGCAACGAATTTTCTACTTTTTGTAATGAAAAATTTCGTCACAAGAAGTGATTTTTCCTATTGTGTAGGTTAATGAAATTCGGGTTAGGGTTTAGGAAAAAATGTGTTTAGATACTCCATGATCCAGTGTGGTTAATCCTATGGTAAAAGTACGTAACATCCAATAATATTTTGACACACGTACAAAAATAATTTTAAATTTGAAAAATCCTTCCTTTGGTCAAGTCCGAGTCGGGTTTAGAGTTTTGTACTCGAGTATTACCTGATAGCCTTTGACCCTTGCAAGATCTACCTAGTTTTGAGTAGTATATAAGCTTAGGATCGAGCCAAACTCGACTATGGTCGTGTCAATTTTGACAAATATGCCTAACGGTGAACCAAACAAAAGAATGTACAATTAAATTAAGAAGAGACTTTCATTGATGTTTCGTGTTATCATGGTAGCATTAGTTAGGAAAAAGATGTTAGAAATGCAAATAACTTTGTTAAAGAGGGTTTAATGTTTCCAAGTTCTTTTACATAATTACGGTTTAATGATAAAATAACATAATAGAAAAGGACAGAGAGGAAAGGGGATAGAAACTAGGAAAAATTAAAAAGAAAGAGGGGAAAAGTAATTATTAAATGTTGTAAGAATATACTATGTTTTCTAATTATATCTAGGTCATATCATAACATCACTCGCATTGACTTCTATTAATGTAAAGTTCTTAAGATGATCTAAAAAATAGTATAATTTCAATGGTTTATTGTTCCTCCTCTGTATATATTCAAAAGAAAAGAGAAGCTTTAACCAGAATATTAAAAGTTCTTTAATTACTTTTCTTTAAATCTTATCTGTAAGAGTTCCATGTGAGTGTGATTCCTTACGCGCGACTTGCTTAGTAAACTTCACACATTATTGCTAACATATTTAAAATGATAGTAAACACGTGAAAATTATTGATTATTAATATAAAGTCATCATAAGATGATTGAATGACTATGCAGCAAAGATTAAGAGTAAAATGCAAACTTTATAAAAGCATAATTTCTCCAACCGAAAAGATCATGGTATGTGGTTAATCATGTGGAATTTTATTGGCAAAAACATAAAATATAGGTATCTTTTAAAATATTTAATTTTGAAATAATCAAATCCTAATTTTTCATGATTACCTAATCAACCATCAAATTTTCTACCCTGATTGTTTTTAATTACCTAATTATTAAGTGTCAAATTGTTTAATAAGGTGTCAATTTGTTGAGTTAGATTGCTAGACAACTCAACGTTGCTAGATAGTTATCAAGTAATGCTAGACAAACATCTAATAAGGCTTTGAGTTGTCAAGTAATATTAAATGCTTGTCAACTAATGCTAGATAAGTGTATAACAATGTATTGCATGCGTTGTTGATTGGTAATAAATTTTTGTCAAGCAATGTATTGTACTGTCAAGTCTTACATCTACATTTGAGGAACGAGGAGTATAGTTGATACTTAACATTTACTTTGTTAAAGCATCTAGATTTATCAAAATATTGTTATTTCTCATAAATAATAATAATAAAAACTTAAAAACTTGGCTATAATTTATATAATCCCTATTTATCACATTGGGTGTTAGGAGTGAAAAATGAGGGTGTAAGTAATCATCCTATGTCAAGCATCACATCAATCATTCTAATTTAGAGTAAGCTAAAGGTTTCACAATGCCTTAGTTATATAACTATAACCATCTTATAGATAGAATCAATTACCAAAGATCCCACTATAATAGATTGCCAAGTGCCAAAATATATCAATGATATGATGAGAAATATTACAATCCTAGCTCGATTTCATTATTATATCGATAATAATCTTGGAATCCATAAATTATCGTTATATTCTAATTCACACTATTGACGCATGAATTTTATGACACTTTCGTGCCCACGAGGTATTATTTGTTTTGGGCTAAAGCCTACACAGTTTTGTTCGACTCAAAATGGAAAATACCTCATGCGGACAAAAGCCTCGTAAAATTCATGCATGAATCATTGGCGCTATATATGGGAACGCCCATACTAGTCCCATCCTAGCGAGCCACAACCCAACCCACTAGGAAGCCTGCTGACACCAGATCTAAATCAAGGGTGGTGACTTTGTCCTATATCTCTTGTGTAATGAATTGGCTTGTGACTTATAAGAGAAGGGGTTATTCCTCTTTCCCAACAAGGACCCTTTTCAAGACAAAACCATGCGGACTTTGACTTAGAGCGGACTATATCTCGTGGAGATGTAAGCCTTATAAAATTCATGCTTTTGTTAATTGAATTATCATGATATTATACTAATATCATATTATAAATCATAACACCAATGAAGCATACACATAATGACAGAAGTACATGATAATACCTTCCCTAGTAACATAGAAGCAACCAAAATTTGATGATTGTGAAGGAGAAATGCACAAGGTCCTTAGGATTTGTCAAAACTACACTTTCATTCACAAATTTGGGAAACCAACATGAACATTATAACTGACGTTGTCAGAGTACATGATATTAGGGTATTATTATCATTTCATTAAAGGTAAAAATATATAATATATACCTCTTTCAAAATTATTTGTTTTTATTTTCTTCATTTCCCAATATTTTTCGAATACCCATCATAACAAAAATATATTTTTGTTTCCATCTTCTTCTCCATGCTCTCAAAAAACGTTGGAGAGGGCTTTGCCATCGTAGTGTAGACAACATGAAGAAGATGATGGTTGTATTCATTAAATAATAGAATTCGATTTTGTTGATTGTTTGACGGTTGTCGGCTTGGTGGTTGGTGGTGGTGACGGTAATGAAAAAGCATTTTAGAACTTTGATTTGATTTTTATTTTTTAAAAAACTTTGAAGGCTATTTAGTCTCTATATAAATAATATGATGAAGATAATGGTTTTTATGTATTTTTGGATGTTGATATCATTTTTTCAAACTTATGGATGACCATAATGTATTGCTAAACCTTAAGGACCTTAAGTCCTTCAGTCTAGTTATGTATGCACCTTGTTTTCAACGCCCAGGATGCAGGATTCCCTCCTTTATAACAGGCACTCCTCACTTAACCATACCATTTAATTCTCCTCTACGCCTCGTGAATACAATGTCTTCATCCTCATCTTCTTCCTTACATGAAATTGTTCTCACTAGCTCTCCTGAAGGCCCTATCTCTGCCTATAACCCTTCTTCAGGTGCCCTCCTCGCTCACTTCTCCGGCAGCAGGTCACCCCGCAGAGGCCTTACCTTTGCTGGGAAGTCCTTCATTGCTGCCTCTCATATTTCTCCAACAACAGCTTCAGGATCAATTCACCTATACAGCTGGTGGTCATCATCGCCCTTGCACATTCTTCCTGTCCCTGAACCTGTGGCTCCTGTCATAACTACTTCTGATGGCTTGTACTTATTCACTGGTGGGTTTTCAGGCACTATTTATGCCATTTCACTTCCCGCAGGAGACATTATCAGATCGTTTTCTGCACATGACAAGCCTGTCTCTTGCCTCGAAATCAGCGAAGATGGATCACTTCTGATTTCGGGTGGTGATGATGGTACAATTGTCACAGTGCCAATCTTTCAACTCGTTGAGGCCTCGGCTGATATTGATAAGAATTCAGACGACTTGATGTTGCAAAATTTTGCTGCACATAATGGTTCAGTGACAGGGATCACTTCATGTATGGGTTTATGCAACTCTATTGTAATTTCATGCTCTATGGACTGCACATGCAAGTTCTGGAGACTATTGAATGGAACAAGCCTGTGCATTGTGACATTCCCTTGTGCAATTATTGGGGTGGCTCTGGATCCAACAGAGACTGAATTCTATGCTGCAGGCTTTGATGGCGTAATTTACAAAGGATCGACGAAGTTTGGACGCCGAAAACAAGTGAGACGAGGCTGCGAAATTGCCACGTTGGCTCAAAAGCATGATAGCATGGTGGTATCAGTAGTGATGGTGAATGAAGGGAAGAATTTGGTATCAGCTGCTGAAGATGGAAGTGTTTATATGTGGGATGTTGAGTCAGGGCAAGTCGTGATGGTTCTGGAAAATGAAATGGGAAGCGTCAGTGACATGGTGGTTGCCACAGGAATCGGTGACAGGAGGGGCTGTGGAGTAACACAAGGCAATGCTAGTAATGAATTATCTAGTGATGGGATTTTTGAGTTTTATGGTGAAGAGCTGCTGAGGAGATCTGTGAAGGATACTGTAGACTTGGAGAATGTGTTGAAAGTGGCTGCAAAGGACAGGACCAAAGCCATTGACATGCTTGAGTCTGCAATTGCAATGTATGAGAGGCTCTTGGAACTCATTCTCAAGGAAGCTATGGGAGGCTCCAGCAACACTGACGGACAAAAGGGAAATGATATGTAAACTTCTCTTTGCGACATTGATTAAACCTGATATAAAATTTTTTTTCTCTCATCCCTGCCTTTCAGAATGACATAAAAAGCGTCAAATATACACAAAATAAGACTATTCCTCAAAATTTATGGAAAATCTCATCTCAAATCGAATGTTAAGAATGCAACAATATTTGACGTATCATTTGGATAAATTTTTCATAGAAATAATATTACTCTAAATACACCCTTAAAGTTACGCATTAAATGTTACTTAGTTAAGCCCGTTGAGACTCTTTTGGGCACTTCTTTAAATAAAATTTATTAAAAGAATTTAATTTATAAATATATTTCATCAAACTAATTAATGAATTTTGTTTCAACTTGGGAGTTTATTTAATAAATAATTATAAACCTACAATTCATTTATAACTAAAATTTTATACAACCTTAGTTGGTAAGATATTATTAGATCAGTAATTACCACGTCATTCAATTTAACATCTTTTATTTATTACCTGTCTAGTGATAGTTATATAAAAAGTAGTTGTAGATGACTTATGGAAATAGCATTACCCCTATTTAATTAAGCGCTACACCATGATTGTTATTGTAAATTTAATTATTCTTGTTATCATCACAAATTTCTATAAAAATTACGTTATATTTGGTATAAAAATACATTGTGTTAATCTACCATAAAATACTCGATATAAAAGAAAATTAAAGTTAAGATATGTTGTTAGAAGATTAGCAATGTTTGGTTTCCCTTCTCTAGCGCATATAGAAGGGTAAATTTCACAAATAATCCATAAAACCTAATTTGATAAATGTATTTCACGTTCTAAAAATAGAGACAAATGATCCTACTGCTAATTCGCAATTGTAAAACTTGACTTTAAAAAGGTAGATTAGTATTTTAAGACTAATATATAATGAAATATGTATAGATATTCGGACCGACAGTAAGATATAAAATTTTTAACAACTGTAACAAAATATCAATTTATATTATATAAATATTTATTAAAATTTCATGTAAAAACTAAGAACAAAAAAATTTATAAATGTAATATTCTAAATTTTCATGATTTAATATAAATTTGTAAGTCTAGTAAATTAATATAAATTTTTATTTTATAAGCTAAAAATTTATATAATTTAATGTAATAATTATAATAGTGATGACCTTGAGATTTGTCCTAATTATAAATGACTTCTTCTGTTTAGAGCCTCCTATGACCCTACCGTCTAGCTTACTCTGTTCAGTTGGCTGCGGTTTGATGCAATTTCTTGTGTACCTTTCTGACACCTCCCTAACATAATTGCTTTGTTCTTCTCTCCTCCGTGGGCTCTCCAACTATTTTTTGATCTTCTTCTCACCGCCAATGCTCTCCAGTGCATTGTATTCGTACCAACATTAAAAAGAAAAAAAATAACAAAATTATTATCACAAAATTGAAAATTGCATTTTATAACTATTCTATATTCAACTTCAATTCAGGTGAATTTGTTCATGCTAGTCTTCTAACCAGTGATATCTTGCGCCACAAAGCAAAATCCAACGACATTATCATGAAGGCCCCTCCTTGCACACCTCCATCAAAACCACAGCCACCTCTACCACCAATTCCCCCTGCATCTCTTTTAGAAAATTCAACCAAAACTTGATGCAGCAAACAATTAGATTAAAAGAAAACCTCTACTAAGATTGAAGCTACAATGCCTCAAAACAACTAGCAATTGATTATATTAAAAGTTCATTAAATACAATTCTCAGAAGCCCGAAACGAAGCTGAGCTTGATATTTTTGTAGCTAATATTTTGATAAAAGGGTGCAGTGTTCTTTTAGACTCCTAAATGAATGAAACGACAAACATTATACATAAAAATGGTAAAAAGTTAGTAAACACAAAAAGAATTTTCAATCCTTGTTTAAAACTTTAACTCCACTGCCAGACACCAGATCTACTGCTACATAAATCTTCGACTCTGTTGCTGCATCATTCTTCAACTTTGCTACATTAGATTCTTTCCCAATTGTAAAAACGCTTGACTCGAGCTAGAGGATAATACTAATGAAGGATGGAGATGTTGAAAGTTGAAAAAATATGCAAGTGAGGTGGAAGATTGATGACATATGCATCATCACTAATCTTTTCTTGGATTTAAAAAATGACTAAATTTTTTATGTTGAAGTTGGTCATGATCTTGAACAATAGACATCTATTCTTCCTCAAATGCGCCATCACTAATTCTTCTCGAAAGTTTCGAACCTCTTTTTTCTATGAACATTGGCCGTATGAGATGCATTAGCTTCCGATACAAACTTTGTTGAACCTCTTCGTGCATATGACTAAATTATCCAAACTCTCTGCTGACTTGCTTTTAAATTTGGGAAGAGCCACAAAATCAACAATATGATTAGGCTTTATATATATATACACAATAGAGAAAGGAGTTTTACCAGTGGAGCTATTTAGCAATGCTATTATAGGCAAACTCAAGCTAAGGAAGAATCAGGTCCAATGGGATACCATGTAGTTTAGAATTAAAAAAAAATATGAATAGTTTAATATAATAATTAAGATTTAATTATATTTAAAATAATTTTCAGATAAATTATTCAAGAAAAATTTTCAAACATATATATAAGTTCTAACATACTTGGATTATAGTTAAATTAATATATTTTAAATAATATATAATAGCTAAACATATTTAATATTTGGATTTTGATATTTTATAATTAAAGTTTTTTTGTACTATTTCATTATCTAAATTTAAGATTCTATGTAAATTAACATATTGATGATGAACTGAGTTCAAAAAATATATATAATTTAGATTTGATGTAAAAGATTATAAATAATCTTTTAAATCTATTATGATTATGTATATCCTAAATGCCTTTTAAATAAATTGTGTGAGTACATATATTATGACATTTTAATCATGCAATAACATAAAATGGAGGCACATAAATGAAACTACTTAACTATAAAATTCTAAGAGGATTTAACAAAAACAACTTCTAAAGTTAAGTGTGAAACCAAAGGTAAGAGGGTATACTAATTAAAATTTGATATTTTTTATATAAAAATATTTGTAATTGTTAAAACTTAAGGGGGTACAAAAAAATTTCAACTTTTTAGTGGGTGCCTGATAGAGATGGAATCGGGCCGGGTTGGGGGTGGGGATGCCATCCCCATCCCCATCCCCAATTAAAATATCAATCCCCATCCCCTATTAATCCCTAATTTTTTAAAGCGGGGATGGGGATGGGGAATCCCCAAAGCCAAAATGCATCCCCATCCCCATCCCCAACCCCATTTACTTGTTAAAAATTTTTACTTTGAAATAAAACATATTTTAAATTACAACTATAAACCTTAAGCAACATACCTACAAATAAATATTAATAAATCTTTATACAATCAACATCCTTAAAATAAATCTTTAGGCAAACAAAGGTGGGCTAGGTGGGGCTTGAGTTTTATTAAAGTATATGGGACATTAAGTTTTATAATAGGAAAGATAACAAGGGTTTAAGTATTAGATTACTAAAAATATATATTTTTTTATTTTATTTTAATTTCGGGGAGCGGGCCGGGCTGGGCTTGGAGCATAATCCCCATCCCCATCCCCATTTAATTTCGGGTAAAATTTTTATTCTCATCTCCACCCCATTCCCCATTTTTAGCTCCCCATCCCCGGCCCAAACGGGTTGGGGAATTGCGGGGCTCCATCCCCATGGGAATTGGTTCCACCTCTAGTGCTTGAGCCCCCTTGGTCGCAACATAGGGGTGCCTATGACCAGGTCCTATTGTTCATGATTTTCCCCTATTCCAACTCTTATCATATTGCTTAGTGTTGGAATTACCACCGTAGTTAAGCAATCAAAGTAAGATGAGAATTACTAAGAGTAAGAGTAGAAAATCTCTTCCATAACTACCTCCGGAAATGACAAACAAATTTTAACATCTTGATTAGATGTGATTAATCAAAGAATGACATGTAATTTAACCACTTCCTTGAAGAATAAAAATGTTACATTGGCTACAACAGTTGTCTTTTTGACAGGGACAAAGTGAGCCTTTTTCAATATTTACTGTTGGGTGAGCATCATCATCTTCTAGATGGCTTATGATGCCCACACTATCTATAATTATGACCTCTCATCCTATCATTAGCCTTATATCTGGGCATAGAGGATTGAAATGAAGTCATGTCACCTAAAAATCGTACACTGTATTCTTTCTTGAATTATATGTTTTAGTCTCCAAAAATAAATGATTTGAAAAATGAGTTTCTATGATTGAGAATATAAAGTTTAAGTAGAGGATATGCGTCTGACAGTGAATTCTAGAAATGAAATTTTGAAAATGGTTTTAAAAATATTTGTTTAGAAATGAATTCTTAAGCTAAAATTTTGAAACTAAAACAAGATATACGTTTAGAAATGAATCATTGAAATCAAATTCTGAAAATAAGAGCGAAAAGGAAAAGTTTTATAAATAACCCTAAGGTATGACCTAATATCACAAATGACTTCACTTTTCTGGAAATATGCAAAAATGACTCTACTGTTAAATTATTCTGTTAAGATTATAACTAGAACGGTAAAGTGATAAATCCTCACCCATATAAATAAAAACATTCAATAACTTTATTGCAATTTCAATATATCCAAATTAAAATTTTTGAATAAACCCTTTAAATTTTAAAGTTTGCATGCACACCCCAGCAATATTACCTAACACTCACTCCAGTTGCATAACTACTCCCACTGCACACCACCTATCTAGCACATCCCCAATTTTCTCTTTCATCCAAATAATCTAATTGAGAGACTTGTCAAAGCAAACCCACCACTGCCATGATAACCCAGCAGCCAACATATGATTCCACCACCATCAAGCATTGAAATCATAATCACAACAAACAAAAATACCACCACATTAACTTAGAGGTTTCGACATCTAAGTAGAAGAAAGGAACGAATAAAGAACCAAAAAAAAAAGAAAAATAAACGTGATGAGAGAACACAACCAGACGGTGGTGTGGCAGTGTATGGTGGTAGTTGGGTATTAGACGACTGCTGTGTTTTGGGTTCCCTGTGTTTTTTTTTTTTTTTTGTATTTGTAGTGAATTTGGTGGGTAAGAAAATTGGGATTTTTTTTCTTATAGTTGATGGTTGTAGTCGACGATGGATGAGAAGTTAAGGAGGGGGTTGTGGAGGGCTTTTTTGTTTTTTTTTTTTAGGTGGAGGCTATTTTGGGTCAAATGATTCAGAGATTAGAGAGGTAGGGTTTCATATTTTTTTATAATTTCTTAAAATTAGTATCATAATAAATAATAAACTTTGTGTATATTGTAGTCAAGTAAGGAGTTGGCATGGTGGTAAGTTGGGAAGTGTTTTCTTGATGGCATGAGTTTGAACCACACTAAAATCAAGTTTTCAAAAAAATTTCAAATTAACAAAGGGCATTAAAGTAATTTCAAATGTAAACCGTAGAAGTTAATAGAGTTAAGATAATATCAAGGTCATTTGAAGCTGTTTCTGAAATGTGGATTCATTTTTGCCTATTCCCAAAAAAAAAGAGCTCGTTTATGATTTTAGGCCATACTTTTGGGTTCTTTGTGAAATTTTTCCTAACAAAAATATGCATTTGGAAATGAATCCTAAAAATAAGTTTTTATAAATTCTATAAATAATAGGAAAATCAATACCTGTCATTTTAAACTAAATGCATGTTCTTATTAGACATATTGTTAACAATAAAATAGTAAAAAATACAAACAAGTACAAATTTTCCTTCCTACTTTATTTTCGCCCAAGTATTTGCTTCCCATTTTTTCTCTATACATAATAATACTTAATGTAATTGCAATTAGAAAAAAAAAAAAAAAACTAGGAACCATGTGGATGATCTTCAAATGCATACTGTTATAATATTAAATTTATGACTTACTTCCCTATTTATAATGCTAGACTTACAACCCAAATACAATCTAAAGTTTACAACATGATGTGGCAGCCTAAGTGACAAAATCTTACTAGAGATGTAACTTCCCTTATTATTTTTTTCTTCCTTCTCTAGTAAATTTTTGCCATATAGGCCTGTCACGTGAAGTTGTAAACTTTTGGTTATATTTGAGTTGTAAGTCACTACTGTATATATAAAATACAACATAATATCTATCATATCTAATGTAATAAATACATAATGTAATTAATACATGTTATATTTAGTTAACTAATCTTAGATGATTATAATACAATATAAAACTTATTCGATTACAAACATCTATCTCCTATACTCAGCATAATCCTCCCATTTCAATTTAGCGATGTTGTCCCTATACTGTCTCCATGCTTCCATTTGTTCATTGGACATGTTAAGTTCAACTGTGAGCATATTTGCTCTTCCACAACTTCAACATTATCCACCTCATATCTCCTAAAAAATCTATCAGCTTAATTTTTGGCTCATAAGCCCTTTAGCTATCTTAAGGAAGTTATCTCTCTCTCTTTCTCTCTCTCTCTCTCTCTCTCTCTCTCTCTCTCTCTCTCTCTCTCTCTCTTTGGATAACTGTGACGTGCCCCAGTGCCAAAACCCAGTAGTCAATGAAGGATGAAATTTTTAAGCTTTACCCAAAGTGTTCGAACATAAGACCTCGATGCAGTCAAGCACCAGATCCTAAGCCTGATACCATTTGGCCTGCCCATTGGGGCTAAAGTTATCTATCTCATCATTGTTTTGGGTTGAAGACCAATCAAAGTTCCTATCAGGTGCCCTACATGCCCTTTTTTGCCTAACACTCTCAACAATGGACTTTACAAGTGGATCATCATCCTTATCATTATCTTTATCATGAACATCAACATGGACTCAAAGTTATAAATCCTCTACTTTTCAATGCTCATCTGAGGTTGGGGGCATGTTTCTCAAGGAAAACCTCCAAACACCTGTTGTAGTAGAACTATTAAATATAACCCCTAACATATCATCAGGTACTCCTCTTAAACATCCTCAGATGTCGTGACTTTGTTAGTATCAGGATTCCAATCAAAGCCAGTGCATGCAATCAAATTAGAGAATTCACGATTTTTTTTTCTTAATCAAATGAACTTAAACTTAAAGTGAGACACAGTAAAACGATGCTGGGTTTCAGAGAATAGTTCAATCTTACTAATACCCCATACCTTCTTTGAAAAGGTTGAAGTTTGTAATTCACATTTTAGAACACGATCATGACACAAACGAATAAAAATAGACTTATTTCTAAAGTCTCATTCGGCCTTATCATCATGTTCATTGGTATATGGTAGTTGACATCATATGGTTATAACTAATACTACAAGACAAAAAGGAAAAGTTAAATAATACACAAGTATTAACATATGTCACTAAACTAAAATTTAACATATAAAAGTAATTGAGTTGTTGATACCTTTATATAATTAATCACAACTGAAGACACAGATCGGGAGTAAAGCTATAAACTGTACCTACGATGGAATATAAGCAAACTTTTATTCGAGAATGACCCATGTAAAAAGGGTTATAACGTAACATTGGCTGTGATCAAGTAACTTGCAGTTATTAGAAAAGGTTTTTTTTTAAAAAGGTAATAAAGAGAGGTTGCATATAATAATATATGTTTATAAAATTATTATTTAACTATAACAATACTAAGTAAAAAATTACTTAATGCTCAAATACTGAAGTTTAAGGAAAACTACCATTCAAAAAATTAATAAATAAACTAATATAAACTGTAAACTATGTTACATATGAAGAAAATAAAATTATCTTTGTTGTGCATAATGATGAATCAATGAAAAGTGAAAGCAATCCCTGTTTGTACATGTGGCAAGTTGAGACAAAAGAATTCTCAAATCAATGAAGTAATTCCACATAAAAGACATTAGAATTAGGATAATTATATTTGTAACATTTAGAGTAATATTTTACATTCAAAACAACCAAAAACAAAATCTTTCCTTCTCACCAAATATTATGATATTAACAAAAGTGATATGTGTCCATTTATGTATTACTTTCATATCAATTTGTCCATGTTTCTTTGCTATATTCCTTGGTATTTTTATGTTTTTGTGTGGTTTTGATGTTTGTAGGAGTTTTGGAGCAACTTGCATAAAAATGGAGTAAAACCCTTCATTTTCACCTCTGCTAATCAGCCAATTTCTGGGAGTTGATTTTATCGATATACAATTAACCGGATAACATGCTATATAGCATTGAAAAGCTCTCGAAGTCTATTTTCTGGAGAAATTTACGGTTCACGAATTTATGTAGTGTACCAAAAGTTATGATAAAAATGGTATGAGAAGTGTATATTTTAATTCCACATATCACTGTAGCATGTTATTAAATACTGGGGCACTGTAGCAAGTTATTGTAGTAGAGTATATAAACATATTTTAGGGTTTTATTTTCATAACTTGAAGAGGGGGAGAACGCGTTAGAGGCTGCATCGGATTTCTCTCATCTCTTAGAGTTCTTGAAGGAGATTGAAGGCTTGGAAAGAGGAAGAACTACAAATCCTAAGAGATTTCATCAGATTTGCTAAGTTTATCATTTCCCTTTCATCTTCTGGAATTTTGATGTATTGTATTGTATTTATGACGTTTTTGAACATGTGTAACTGAATCTGAATTGGTTGAGGGTGATTTCAAAGCCCTTGATATGGTTTTTATGAGTTGATTGTGTAAGAAATTGTTATCCAATTCCCTAATTGAAGTTGCTTGCATTTTCCCATATCTAATGCTTATGATTGCTTACTGATTGTATTTGGGGTGGCCAACTGAATATAATCTGGATATTGTCTATTGCTAGATTAGAAATCTTGATCCGTAATTGTCTTGAATTTCTAATTATTAGTAGCAAAATTGTGATCAGAGATTACAATTGGAGAATATAACCTAAGTTAAATAATCCGAGCTTGTGTGTTTATTGCTTAGACAACCTATCTTTCTTATCATAATGCATCCATTGAATTAAACTCAGAGAGCTTGTTCTAGGTTGTTTAATGGATAGAGATTAAATAAAGAGCTTGTTTTATTTACCAACAAAGTAAGGAAAGATTAGGATAACAGAGCTTGTTGTTCTCTACAGTTGATAATTTCAATGGTGTAATTGGATGACAATTCTATGATTAATTCGCAAATCTATATCTTGTGGCAAAGAAGATCCCTTAACCAGGTTTCTCTCATTGATTTTTCACTCAAATTAACTTTCTGTTTTGTTATTCTTCATTTGCATTCTTATTTCATTTAGTTAATCATTCAACAAAACCCCCCCTTATTTAGTTTATTGCTGCTGGAAAATAACAAATTTAATTAGAATCAATCCTCGTGGGAACGATATTTTACTCAGCACTTTATTACTTGTGCGACTAGTATACTTGCTAGTTTCGAACGCATCAAGTTTTTGGCGTCGTTGCCGGCGATTGATTTTCTAATCGATTTGTTATTCTGTCTTTACTGATAATTCTTTATCTTTATTTTCTGATTGTTTGTGTTTAGGCTTTTATGTTCAAAGGAGAAGCGGATCAGCGACTTAAAAGAATTAAGGAGTTTCTCCAATCCTCGAATTTAAGACTAAATCGGTCAATTTCAACTCCACCTCCAGAATTTCACGTTGCACAACATACTTCCCTCCCATCTTCTTACAGTTCAATCAAATCTGAATCGGAAGTAATGGCGATGGAAAACGATCAGACTATTAAGGAGTTAGCTGCTCCAATTATTGATCAACAACCGCTATGCATAAGCATCAACTTTGAGGTAGATTTTGAACTTAAATCTGGACTAATTCATCTCTTGCCTACATTTCATGATTTTGCAGGAGAGGATCCAAACAAACACCTCAAAGAATTTCATGTGGTATGCTCAAGTATGAAGCCAACCGGCGTTTCTGAAGAGCAAATTAAATTGAGAGCTTTCCCATTCTCATTAGCAGATTCGGTAAAAGATTGGCTATACTATCTACCACCAGGTACCATTACCACATGTAATGAGATGAGTAAACTCTTTTTGGAGAAATACTTTCCAGCCTCGAAAGTTACAAATATTAGAAAAGATATTAGTGGCATTCGACAACACAATGAAGAATCACTTCATGAATATTGGGAAAGATTTAAAAGATTATGTGCTAGCTATCCAAACCACCAAATTAGTGATGGACTCCTAATTCAATATTTCTATGAGGGTCTCTTACCAATGGAAAGGAGTATCATTGATGCTACTACTGGTGGAGCACTAGTTAATAAAACACCGAATGTTGCAAGACGTTTGATTAGTGACATGGCAGCGAACTCCCAACAATTCAGCAGCCAATTTGAGCCATAACTACCAAAGAGAGTAAATGAGTTAAGTACTTCAAACATTGAACATCAACTTTCTGAACTTACCACTCTTGTAAAAAAAATGGCTGTAGGACATATGCAGCAATCTTATGCATGTGGAGTATGTTCTACCATGGACCATCCAACCGACATATGTCCAACTTTGCAAGAAGGAGATACAGAACAAGCCAATGCCATGGGTGGATTTCCAGGACAACCAAGGCAAAGTATGACCCTTTCTCCAATACTTACAATGCTGGATGGAGAGATCACCCTAATTTAAGATATGAGAATCGTCAACCAATCGCCCCAAATGCCATACCAAATCGACCACCAGGTTTCAATCAACCAAGGGTGCAGCAACCATTTCAAGCACAACCACCACCAATACCAAAACCAGCACCACAACCAGCTCCACAAAATTCAGGTATGTCTCTCCAGGATATTGTTAAAGCACTTGCCACTAACACAATACAATTTCAGCAGGAAACTAGGGCAAGTATCCAAAACCTTGAAAATCAAATGGGACAATTGGCCAGTAACATGAGCAAATTTGAGAGTCAAAGCTCCGAAAAATTACCTTCTCAGCCAGTGATCAATCCAACAGAAAATGCTAGTGCTGTAACTTTGAGAAGTGGAAAGCAATTAGAGATTCTACCAAAGAAATCACAAGCTGATGAAGGGGATGATACCACTCCCACCATGAATAAAACATTATCTTCTAAGGTAAATCCTAAAACCTATATTCCTTCATATGTTACTCCTCCACCTTTTCCTAGCAGATTTGCAAAATCAACGAAGGAGGAACAAGAGCAGGAAATCCTGGAAACTTTTCGCAAGATCGAGGTAAATATACCACTTCTGGATGCTATTAAGCAAGTACCTCGTTATGCAAAATTTCTCAAGCAGTTATGCACCAACAAGAGAAAGTTGAAAGGAAATGAGAAGGTAAGTGTGGGGGAAAATTTTTCAGCTGTATTACAAAGAAAAATTCCTCCGAAATGCAAAGATCCAGGTACGTTCACCATTCCATGCACCATTGGTAATACCAAGTTTGAAAGAGCTATGTTAGATTTAGGAGCATCTATTAATGTCATGCCATATTCTATTTATGCTTCTTTGAATCTTGGACCCCTTGCGGAAACTGGTATTGTAATTCAACTTGCTGATCGTTCTAATGCATATCCCAAGGGAGTTGTGGAAGATGTGCTTGTGCAGGTAAATCAATTGGTATTTCTAGCAGACTTTTATGTTCTTGAAATGGAGGATGAGACATCTCCCAATCCAACACCAATTCTTTTGGGGAGACCTTTCTTGAAAACTGCCCGCACTAAGATTGATGTTCATGATGGCACTCTCACCATGGAATTTGATGGCGAGGTGATTCGTTTCAATATTTTTGAGGCAATGAGGTACTCTAGTGACTTGTATTCTATTTTTGCAGTGGATGTTATCGATTTTTTGGCACAACAACTTTTTGAGTTAACTCGCAAGGATGCATTGGAAGTAGCCATTAGTGAGCACATAGGGGCAGAAAATTCCAGAGAATCGAGGAAGTTGATACAAGTGTCTAAAGAAGTGTAGGAAGCTGTGGCAAGCTTGGATGAGACTATAGCTATCACCACAAATAGGTATGATGTTTCGTACATTGAATTGCCTTTATCTAATGAGAAACTTCTTCCTTCTGTGATGAAAGCACCTGCCTTGGAGCTTAAGCCTCTTTCAGATCATTTGAAGCATGTATTCTTGGGTGAGAAAGATATTTTGCCAGTCATAATAGTAAAGGGCCTTGCACCATTACAAGAAGAGAAACTCATCCGAGTGCTTCGAGATCACAAAACAGCCATTGGGTGGACAATCGCTGACATCAAAGGTATTAGCCCAGCCATATGCATGCATCGTATCTTATTAGAAGAATGATCCAAGCCCACTCGAGAAGCACAGCAGAGGTTGAGTCCTCCAATGTAGAAGTTGCCAAGAAAGAAATCCTAAAATTGTTAGATGTGGGTGTGATTTATCCAATTTCGGACAGCAAGTGGGTGAGTCCAGTCCAAGTTGTTTCGAAGAAATCTGGTGTTACAGTAGTTAAGAATGACAATAATGAGCTAGTTCCCACTCGTATCCAAACCGGCTGGCGAGTTTGTATTGATTATCGAAAGCTCAATTCAACAACTCGCAAAGATCACTTTCCTTTGCCATTCATTGATCAAATGCTGGAAAGGTTAGCAGGTCATTCTCACTATTGTTTTCTTGATGGCTATTCAGGATATAATCAGATTAGCCTATCGACGTATGCCATTCGATTTTTGTAATGCCCCTGCCACTTTTCAAAGGTGTATGGTTAGTATTTTCTCTGATTATGTTGAGAACATCATTAAGGTATTTATGGATGACTTTAGTGTTTTTGGTGATTCTTTTGATAAATGCCTTGACAACCTTACTCTTATACTTCAAATATGTATAGAAACTAACCTTGTTCTGAATTGGGAGAAATGTCATTTTATGGGAGATCAGGATATAGTTTTGGGACATGTTATTTCTGCTAAGGGCATAGAGGTGGATAAATCCAAGATAGATCTTATATGTTCCTTACCACCTCCCACAAGTGTGCGGGATATTCGTTCGTTTCTTGGTCATGCAAGTTTCTATCGTAAATTCATCAAAGATTTCTCGAAGATAGCATTGTCCCTATGCAGATTATTACAGAATGATGTGGCCTTTGAATTTGATGAGAAATGCAAAGAGACATTTGAGAAACTAAAAGAACTCTTGACTTCGGCTCCAGTAATCCAATCTCCAAATTGGGATCATCCATTCGAGATCATGTGCGATGCAAGTGACTACGCTGTGGGTGCCGTTTTGGGTCAACGAATTGGCAGAATTCCACATGCCATTTACTATGCATCTCAAACTTTAAATGATGCTCAGCTTAATTATTCTACCACTGAGAAAGAGCTCCTGGCGGTTATTTTTGCTTTAGAAAAATTTCGTTCTTATTTGATTGGTACTAAAGTAATCATTTATTCTGATCATGCAGCTTTGAGGTACTTGCTCACAAAGAAAGATGCTAAACCAAGGGTTATCAGATGGATACTCCGTTTATAGGAATTTGACTTGGAGATCAAAGATAAGAAGGGAAGTGAAAACTTAGTTGCAGACCATCTCAGTCGCAGTGTCCATGATAAGGATGTACTGCCATTACAAGAAAGTTTTTCGGATGAATAATTGTTGTCTCTACATGTAGCAGCGCCTTGGTATACAGATATTGTCAATTACTTAGTTACGAAGAAGCTACCACATGACTTGACTCGAGACCAAAGAGACAAGATCAAGAACATTGCCAAGTATTACATATGGGATGATCCATACTTATGGAAGCATTGTTCTGACCAAGTGATAAGAAGGTGCGTTTCTGAATCTGAATTTAATTCAGTTTTAACCTTCTGTCATTCTTATGCATGTGGAGGTCACTTCGGACCAAAAAGAACAGCCCTTAAATTTCTTGATTGTGGATTCTACTGGCCATCATTGTTCAAAGATGTATATCTATTCTGCAAAGCTTGTGACCGTTGTCAAAGGACAGGTAATTTAAGTGCTAAAAATCAAATGCCACAAACCCCTATACTTGTTGTTGAGATTTTTGATGTGTGGGGTATTGATTTCATGGGTCCTTTTCCTTCATCTTTTGGTAATGTTTACATTATACTTGCTGTGGATTATGTTTCTAAATGGGTGGAAGCAAAATCTACGAGAACTAATGATTCTAAAGTTGTTGTAGATTTTGTGAAATCTAACATTTTTGCGAGATTTGGAATACCAAGAGCCATGATTAGCGACAGAGGGACACACTTCTGCAACCGATCATTTGAAGCCCTGCTCAAGAATACAACATCACTCACAAGGTGTCTACTGCATATCATCCACAAACTAGTGGTCAAGTTGAAGTTTCAAATCGGGAAGTCAAGTCCATTCTCGAGAAGACAGTGAATCCGAACGAAAAGATTTGGAGCCTTACGATTGAATGATGCAACTTTGGGCATATACCGAACTGCTTACAAGACACCTATTGGTATGTCTCCTATATAGGTTAGTCTATGGTAAGCCATGTCACCTTCCAGTAGAGCTCGAACACAAAGAATGGTGGGCAGTAAAGCTTTATAACATGGAGATGGATGCTGCTGGAGAACAAAGGAAGCTTCAACTGCAAGAATTTGAAGAACTTAGAAATGATGCCTATGAGAATTCCAGAATTTACAAGGAGAGAACTAAGGCATTTCATGATAAAATGATCTCCAGGAAGAATTTTGAAGTGGGACAGAAAGTTCTTTTATTTCATTCTCGCCTCAAGTTATTTCCAGGTAAATTACGATCTCGATGGGTTGGACCTTTTGTTATTACTAATGTTTTTCCTCATGGTGCAGTGGAAATCAAGAGCTTAAAAACGGACAAAGTATTCAAGGTGAATGGGCACAGGTTGAAGCCTTACTATGAGAATTCAGTGATGCAGGACATCGAGGAGGTACCTCTCTATAAGCCAGCTTATCTTGATGGGTGATGGCAAGTAACGTCAGGCTGAGGACGTTAAACCAAGCGCTTATTAGGAGGCAACCCAATGTTTTTGAAACATAAATAAAAAGAGACAAAGAAAAGAAGGTAGTAACGATCAATTTTTGTGTTTCGAGGAGATTCCTCTCATGGGCTATTATAATTGATCAGGTTTTATCTCTCTTTGCCATCTATCTCATTTGCTTTGTTGTTTGTTTTTGACTTTCATTTGCTCTTGTGTTTTAATTTCTTTTATGTGTCTCTATTTTCCTTTCTTTTCTTTTCCTTCCCTTTGTTTAATTTGATTATTCCGTACTTCGAATTCATTTGTGCAACAGCTAAAGGAAACATCCAAACGGGAGCTGAAGTCATTGCTCGAAGGTTTGAAACGTGCATATCTTAGAGAAAAACAAACTCAATCGCCTTATCGGTAATATCTCTCCTTTTCTCCTCTTCAATGGATGCTGATATCTTTCTATCGAACCTTCGTAAATATTTCCCTTCACTTTCTCAAAATGCTGTGTTTAAAATTTATAAAGTACGGATGACTAGACTTTGGGCGTTGATGCCCTTAAATGTGCCTGCGGATATCCGATGGCTTATCGAAGCCAAGGTAAGATTGTCCGGTGAGCCTGATATTAATCTAGCAAAGTACATGCCTAGTCTAGGAAAGAGCTACTACGCCAAGAGGTGAAGAGCAAAGAGGTTACAAGTATGTTATAAATGTGCTAGATGGAATGGTAACCAGACTTGTCGTTCATTAGGTTTTGTGTCCAGAAATAGAGAAGATAAACTGTCATTTATTGAGAATGGTCTGTGTAATGAGTCGCTGGATATGTTTTATTAACTCTTGAGTCACATTCTTGTGGACTTGTTCAGCGTGAATTGCTTAATCTATGGACACAATTTCGTGATGAATTGCAGTGTTATAGTCTATGGAATCTGACTAAAAATGACCCTGTTTGCCAGTTTATAAAAAAACTGGATGGGAAGCAAATCCCCGACTCATAGAAGGCGTTTCAGCCGTTACTAGACGTAAAACCAGATGAAGATGTGGCCACAATCACAACTACTTGTACATTTGAATATGTGTTAATATTGCTGAATTTTATTCTTTCTTGTTTTGTTTGATTCGATTATGAGTGTTGTCTTTGTATTGTTGTTGTTTGTTGATTTTGTTTGTTTTAATTTCAAATTTTCTTTTCTGACAAACCATATGACTACCCCATGATACCAACACACATAGGAGACAAGTGTGGGGGTTTTGTCAACCCCCGCCGAAAGTGTATCTCTATTTTTAATGCTTCACGTAGGAGACAAGTGTGGAGGTTTCGTTCACCTCCGCCGAAAGTATATCTTCATTTTCCATGCTTTATATGGGAGACAAGTGTATAGGTTTTGTCAAACCTCGCAGAAAGCATATCTAATTTTTTCAAATCTTGGGGCGATAAATCTGTATCGAGCAACACCCACCGAAATTATGCCCCCATGTGTCAAATTTGAGAGTTTTACGTGTGTATATATATCCATTCTGCATATTTTCAAATGTCATTTTATAACCTGTCTTGCACTTGAATCGCATAATACCTAACGTACATCATTGTCTTACACAAGTTTAGAGCACTTTTAGAAATGGAGAAAGCACCAATTCGGCGATTCCAAAATATATGCGTGTTTTATGGATCGCAATTTGGTAAAGATGGAGAGTTTATAACAGCAGCTCTTGATCTTGGTAGGACATTAGCTGCGAGGGGTATTAATTTGATTTATGGAGGGGGTAGTCTTGGGTTAATGGGGTGTGTGTCAACAGCTGCATCCCTAGGAGGGAGCAAAGTTCTCCGCATTATCCCTAAACCATTAGCTGTACGAGATATCGTAGGCAACACAATCGAGGAAGAGTTACAAGTCTCTAGCATGCATGAGCGTATTGCACATATGGTTGTTAAGTCCGATGCATTTATAGCTTTACCCGGTGGTTATGGCACATTAGAGGAGATATTTCAAATCACCTCTTGGGCACAGCTAAACATCCATCGGAAACCCATTGGTTTGTTGAATGTCAATAATTTTTTTGATGGTTTGTTGTCCTTTCTTGATCAAGCAGTAGAAAAAAACTTCATCTCACAGTCAGCGAGGCAAATCCTGGTTACAGCTTCAACTGCAGGGGAGTTAATTGACAAACTGCAAGAATTTGTCTATTCGCCTGATCCAACAATAGCTCGGATAGATTGGTTTACAGAAGGCAATAAAAGGTGTAGATTAGATTTAACGCTCCATCTGTAGTCTCTATCTATTGGTTTGCTTCGCTTTTGTTTGCTTTCTTTTTATTGTGTTTATTTGAGATTTTTCATGTTATTTCTTTTGAGCTTTTTCAGGTTATTTCTCTCGTTCCAGGTAATATTTTCTAGTCTTGCCTTTTAGAGTGGTGTCTTAAAAAGTTTAAGTCCTCTTGAAACGCATTATGGATCTCTTTCATCCATAATAGCTGAATAAGAAGGCTAACTTCTAAACTTTTTAGACCCATTCTAACTAACTTGTTTGTGTTTGCTGACTTGTTGGACTTTGTTATTTTATGAGTAAGTTTAGTTTTACGTAATTTAGAGTTGTTATGTATTTTCGTCTTTATTAGTTTTGATTTTAAAAAAAAAATGTGGAAAAACCTGAGAATGGCTGAATATGGGGTTTCTTTAACCCTTGAAACACATTCTCTCGAAATAAATCTATAGTTTGTTTATTTCATATTGTTTGAAGTGTTTTGTTTCTCATTTTGTTCTTTCTGATAAAGGTATATAGGCTGAAAACCTTAAGTCTGCGGGCTACTGGTCCTAAGGATTGTTGAAATATACAATCTTGACTCAGGTGTAACAACGCCACGTACCTCTTTTCTTGCATTTTATTGGTCGATGATAAGATAATGATTGAATTAAGAATAACTCTTGGAAAATGATAAATGATGCATGGATCTGTGTGCTTGAAATGTTTATTGGTTTTCGCTTTGCTTTTGATTCCTTGCGCAACATTGAGCACTGAGCTATTATCACTGAGTTATTTGTTCACTTAGAGAAAGTTTATGTAATTTAAATGTTTCTTCAGATTTCAATGAATTCTAGAACTTGTTTGATGGTCACTCGAGGCGAAATCCTAGACTGTGCAACATTAGGTAAATGATTTAGACCATCTTTGGACCGTTTGAGCCTTAATAGCCAACCTTTATTAAAATTGATCCCTAGTTACCCCTTTGAGCCTCTGTAAGCCTTTTGATTTTTTTCTTGTTAACTCACTAAAAGATTTCCTAACCTCAAATGAATTTTTTTCTAAATAGTTTATCCCTTACCTATGAGCATGTAGATCATTCACGATTACATTTTGAGCAATGTTCTGGTTTTGGGAAGTTAGAGGAGGTTGGGTTGTGTCATGAGCAATGCAAGTGCATTTTATTGTGTTTGTAAAAAAAAAAAGAAAAAGAAAAAAAACAAAGAACCAATCTGTACTTCTTGTCCACGTACTTACACATTGAGGACAATGTGTTGTTTAAGTGTGGAGGAGGGAAAGTGTTGTAAAAAAAAAAAAGAAAAAAAAGAGAAAAAAAAGAAGAAAAAGATATCTATACCCTTGAGTGTTCTTAAAAAGAATGAAACAACAAAGTGTGGGGATATAGTTTTCTTTTGTTTTCTACAAAAAAAAAGAAAAAAAAAAAGAAAGATTGAGTGTTCTAAATAAGTTTGGGGGAGTAACCGGGTAAACTGAAATAAGTTGTGTTATAAGGGTTGAGCTCCACATAGTCTTGAATGATTTATGTGTTTGAGGGTGATTTGATCCAAAGTATTATCCTTTATCATACCTTCACCCAAGCCAAACGTTACAAGCTTAATAAAGTCCTACTTGATCCTTGGTGTTGTGCATGTCTACATTAGTGAAGAGTGACTTGAAAAGCAAGCCTATGGAGTTCATGTATACACACATCTTCAATATTAAATATGATTCATTTTTATGCATAAACTCATCCGGGTTACAAGTGATTAGGTGAGAATGGCTCTACACACACACACTTGAGGAATTGAAATGAAGCGAAACTAATTTTTGAGATAAATTCTTGATCAAGTGCATTATTTTGAAGTTTTCCTTGGGTTATAATTAAGTACAATCTTTGAGGCATATTTGCAAGTTGAAGCATTTGTGTGTTTTAATTTTTCTTTGATTCTGTTTCGGTTTAGTTTTGTTTCGTATCATTTTAGTTGCTCGAGGACTAGCAAAGTCTAAGTGTGAGGGAATTTGATAAGTGTCTATTTATATATCATTTTCATATCAATTCGTCCATGTTTCTTTGCTATATTCCTTGGTATTTTTATGTTTTTGTGTGGTTTTGATGTTTGTAGGAGTTTTGGAGCAACTTGCACAAAAAGAGAGTAAAACCCTTCATTTTCACCTCTTCTAATCAGCCAATTTCTCGGAGTTGATTGTATCGATATACATTAACCGGATAACATGCTATATACCATTGAAAAGCTCTCGAAGTCTATTTTCTGGAGAAATTTACGTTTCACGAATTTATGTAGTGTACCGAAAGTTGTGATAAAAATGGTATGAGAAGTGTATATTTGTAATTCCATATATCACTGTAGCATGTTATTAAATACGGGGCACTGTAGCAAGTTACTGTAGCAGAGTATATAAACACATTTTAGGGTTTTATTTTTATAACTTGAAGAGGGGAGAACGTGGAGGAGGCTGCATCTTTGGATTTCTCTCATCTCTTGGAGTTCTTGAAGGAGATTGAAGGCTTGGAAAGAGGAAGAACTACAAATCCTAAGAGATTTCATTAGATTTACTAAGTTTATCATTTCCCTTTCATCTTCTGGAATTTTTATGTATTGTATTGTATTTTATTTATGACGTTTTTGAACATGTGTAACTAAATCTGAATTGGTTGAGGGTGATTTCAAAGCCCTTGATATGGTTTTTGTGAGTTGATTTTGCAAGAAGTTGTTATCCAATTCTCTAATTGAAGTTGCTTGTATTTTCCCATATCTAATGCTTATGATTGCTTGCTGATTGTATTTGGGCTGGCCAACTGAATAAAATCTGGTTGTTATCTATTGCTAGACTAGAAATCTTGATCCGTAATTGTCTTGAATTTCTAATAATTAGTAGCAAAATTGTGATCAGAGATTGCAATTGGAAAATACAACCTAGGTTAAATAATCCGAACCTGTGTGATTATTGCTTAGATCAACCTATCTTTCTTATCGTAATGCTTCCATTGAATTAAACTTAGAGAGCTTGTTTTAGGTTGTTTAATGGATAGAGATTAAATAAAGAGCTTGTTTTATTTAACAACAAAGTAAGGAAAGATTGGGATAACATAGCTTATTGTTATATACGGTTGATAATTTCAATGGTGTAATTGGATGATAATTCTACAATTAATTCACAAATCCATATCTTGAGGTGGAGAATGATCCCTTAACCAGATTTCTATCATTGATTAATTCCCATTTCAATTAAGTTTGCATTGTGTTATTCATTAATTACCGTCGTATTCAGTTTTTCATCTAGTTAATCAACCAACAAAACCCCCCATTTAGTTAATTGTTGCTGGAAATAACAAATTCAATTAGAATCAATCCTCGTGGAACGATATCTTACTTATCACTTTATTACTTGTGCGACTAGTATACTTGCTAGTTTCGAACGCATCAAGTTTTTGGCGCCGTTGCCGGGGATTGATTTTCTAACCGATTTGTTATATTATTTTCATTGTTGATTCGTATTTTTTTTTTCTTTTCTGATTGTTTGTGTTTAGGCGACATGGCAGTAAACTTCCAACAATTCAGCATCGGATTTGAGCCACAACTACATTGGAGAGTAAATGAGGTAAGCACTACAAACATTGAACAACAACTTTCTGAGCTAACCTTTCTTGTGGAAAACATGGCTGTAGGACATATGCAGAAATCTTATGCATGTGGGGTATATTCTACCATGGAGCATCCAATCGACATGTATCCAACTTTACAAGAAGGAGATATGGAACAAGCCAATGCCATGGGTGAATTTCCAGGACAAACAAGGCAATGGTGTGATCCCTTCTCTAACATTTACAATGCCGGATGGGAAGATCACCCTAATTTCAGTTACTGGAATAATCAACCAATCGCCCCGAATGCCATACCAAATTGGCCACAAGGTTTCAATCAACCTAGAGTGCAGCAACCATTTCAAATGCAACCACCACCAATGCCACATCCAGCATGACAACCAGCTTCACAAAACTCAGGTATGTCTCTCCAGGATATTGTTCATGCACTTGCCACTAACACAATGCAATTCCAGCAGGAAACTGGGGCAAGTATCCAAAACCTCGCAAATCAAATGGGACAATTGGCTACTAGCATGAGCAAATTCGAGGGCCAAGACTCAGAAAAATTATCTTCTCACACGGTGATCAATCCAGGAGAGACTGTTAGTGCGATAACTTCGCGAGGTGGAGAGCAATTAGATGTCCTACCAAAGAAATCACAAACTGATGAAGGAGATGACACCACTTCCACCATGAACAAAACACTGACTTCTCAGGTAAATCCTATAAATCCCATTCCTTCATATGTTTCTCCTCCACTTTTTCCTAGTAGATTTGCAAAATCGAAGGAGGAACAAGAACAAGAAATCCTGGAAACTTCTCACAAAATCGAGTTAAATATACCACTTCTGGATGCTATCGAGCAAGTACCTCATTATACAAAATGTCTCAAGGAGTTATGCACCAGCAAAAGAAAGTTAAAAAGAAATGAGAAAGTAAGTGTGGGGGAAGATGTTTCAGCTGTATTGCAAAGGAAAATTCCTCCAAATTGCAAAGATCCAGGTACGTTTACCATGCCATGCACCATTAGTAATACCAAGTTTGAAAGAGCTATGTTAGATTTAGGAGCATCTATTAATGTCATGCCATTTATTTATGCTTCTTTAAATCTTGGACCTTTTGCGAAAACTGGTATTACCATTCAGTTTGCTGATCATTTTAATGCACATCCCAAAAGAGTTGTGGAAGATGTGCTTGTGCAGGTGAATCAATTGGTTTTCCCAGCAGACTTCCATGTCCTTAAAATAGAGGATGAGACATCTCCTAATCCAACACCGATTCTTTTAGGGAGACCATTCTCGAAAACTGCTAGAACAAAGATTGATGTTCATGATGGCACTCTCACCATAGAGTTTGATGGCAAGGTTATCCGTTTCAATATTTGATAGGTGTCTAATTATATATCATTTTCATATTAATTCATCCATGTTTCTTTGCTATTCCTTGGTATTTTTATGTTTTTGTGTGGTTTTGATATTTGTAGGAGTTTTGGAGCAACTTGCACAAAAATGGAGTAAAACCCTT